>JAVYIG010011719.1:0-58621 GCA_035222895.1 Strongylocentrotus droebachiensis | reverse complement strand
TATTTATTTGACGAATGTACAGCTCCTAAACGTCAGACGAAGAAGGGCGGAAGGCAGGTAGACGCTATTCAATATAAAATAAGCTTAAAACGCCCCACTCGCTAAAAATGAAATTGACATAGCCTTTAACTATGATTTTGCCCGACCCGTCCCGCAGCAAGAAAACTTTGTTTGATACACGTTATTGTTGAAAATAATTCGTTGGTTTAACGCTTACTCTCCAGTTTAAAACATGCTCATTTAATCAAGGCGGTAAATTAAGCAGGAAGATGCTATTCAAATTTAATGATACGTCTACATGTTTAGCTCTCTGTCTCTCTCTCTCTCTCTCGCTATATACCCTCGCTTACCAAAAGGAAATAAATATTACCTTAAATGACATTGTGCCCAGAAAAAAAATCACTATTTGTTGAAAGAATGAGGTCGACTGAAGGTTGAACAAAAGTTTATCTGTAATTACTAAGTTTCTGCACCTGCTCCCCCCTTGCGTCTTTCGCAAAGGTTTATCACCTTTTTTTCCATCAGTGTCTTCTGATCGGGGAATTAAAACGCCTCCCCCCTTCTCAGAATGTTGGCTACGGCCCCTGAATAACAGCAACAAAACAAACCACACAAAACAAAAAACAAACTAGATGGAATTCGACTGCGCGCAGTCGAAAATGATGCCTCCGTCATAGAGCAATTTTACAAACCGAAACGTTCATAAGTTGACCTCTGTGACCCTTGACCTTTGACCTACGTGCTCCAAAATCTAATCAGATTGTCTTCCTATGGTGATACACACTATCATTAAGTTTGAAGTTTAAATCTCCAGTGGTTCTTGAGATATTATGATAACAATCTCAATGTATGGAATTTCATAAGTTGACCTCTGTGACCCTTGACCTTTGACCTACGTGCTCCAAAATCTAATCAGATCGTCTTCCTATGGTGGTACATACTATCCTTAAGTTTGAAGTTTTTACATCTCCAGTGGTTCTTGAGATATCATGATAACAATCTCAATGTATGGAATTTCATAAGTTGACCTCTGTGACCCTTGACCTTTGACATACGTGCTCCAAAATCTAATCAGATCGTCTTCCTATGGTGATACATACTATCCCTTAAGTTTGAAGTTTAAATCTCAAATTGTTCTTGAGATATCGCGCTAACAAACTCAATACAAGGAATTTCATAAGTTGACCTCTGTGACCTGTGACCTTTGACCTACGTACTCCAAAATCTAATCAGAACGTTTTCCTATGGTGATAAATACTATTCCCGAGTCTTAAGTTTAAATCTTAAATGGTTCTTGAGATATTGTGATAACGGTCAAACGGGACGTACGGACGGACGTACGGACGGACAACCCGAAAACATGATGCCTCCGGCACCACCTTCGGTGGCGGAGGCATACAAATAACCCATGAAAGAAATATTGTCGGCGGAGCAAATGTCGTCGGAGCAAATGTCGGCGGAGCAATTGTCGGCGGAGCAACTGTCGGCGGAGCAATTGTCGGCGGAGCATGTCGCGGAGCAATTGTCGCTTTTTGCGGAGCATTTGGAGCAATCGTCGACGGAGCATGTGTCGGGTTACCATTTATAAAGAAAGAAAGAAACAATATTGACCTGCCTTTGCCACAAATAATAAGATGTCAAAATGTGCTCATCTGACTGTGATTAAATGCCTAAAACCCCTGTCCCCACCTATAGGGCCCTAAGGCGAACCCCTGGATGCTAATCTGACGGTAATTGTAATGCTTAACCCTAATAAGGCCGGGGGAGGGGCATTATGCCCCCCCCCCCTCCTACACAATTTTTCCGATTGCTCGGGAACGCATATGGATGGCGCCCCGCCCGCACAGTGGGCCAGGGAGGAACCAAAGTGTGCCAAAACTCATTTCTGGTATTTTTTTTTTATAAATCCAGAGGAAATTTTTTGATTTCAGGGATTTCCGCTTAAATGTTATTACCAACATTTTCTCTGATATCTAAGCTTTAAGTTGATACCAGATTTGGCTGCCCGATTGTGCCCGTTATTATGTTAGAGCCGTTTTCCTTGCAACATTGCCTCGAAAAATGTGTTTATTTTGGTCCGCGGTGTCTAAACAAGTGTCACGCGCCCCCACGCGCCGTGATTTATGACCGCGAATCCTTCATGATTCAGCCACGGACCCCCCAAAACACACATTTTTCGGGGCAATGGGGCAAGGGAAATCGCCTCTAACATAACAACGGGCAAGATCGGGCAGCCAAATTGGTATCAACTTAAAGCTTAGACATCAGACAAAATGGTGGTATTAAAATTTAAGCGGAACTCTGCGGAGATCTAAACATTTCCTCTGGATTTATAAAAAACATGGATAATTCGTCGCTGTTTTCACGAAGTGACGGTAGTGAACAAAAATTGCATTCACTTTGCGTTACGATTTTCCTCACTACCGTCACTTCGTGAAAACAAGGACGAATTAGTCCATTTTTCAGTGAAATACCCTATGATATATCATGAAGATTGTGTTGCTATTAATTCTTACCCATTCATGCAACGAAATGAACTATCAGGAATATGTGAGAGCAATTTTATATCAATAACTTAAGAACTTCATGTTAAATTGAAAGATTTATAAAATAAGTCACTTTTGCACTAAAACTGTAAATATGTAGGATTTTGCTGTTTGAAGGAGTAAATTTATACCAGTATTGTGCTTACCGGAATTAAATATTTTACTGAGATATTCCTCAATGTATTACCCTATCAACTGGGCAAGAAAAAAAAAGAAAAAAAATAAATCACCAAAATGAGTTTTGGCGCACTTTTGTTCCTCCCTGGCCCACTGTGCACCGCTCGCTGACCTTTTTCTTTCGAGTCTTGCGCATCTTTAAAAACAAAAATGAAAATCGGACGTACAGTTATAAGGTCACGTGACATTTTGTCTTTGCATGTCAGCCCGAAAATCGCTCATTTCTGTGATTTGTGTGGAAACATATGGAAATGTTATTTTTCCTAAAAATAGATTAAACATTGGTTATTGGGTCTTGTTTAAAGTTTAGGTGGTTGTTTTGGGAGTCAATATAGTTGGATTGTAGTAAGAAATGAAGTTTAAAAAACATTGAAATACATAAGAAATTATCAAAACAAGATATAACATAAGGAATAAGCTGGCTCTTCCAAATGTTGTTGTCCCAAATGGTCTACTGAATAGATGGAGTGAAAAGGAATGCTTAGATATGAATAATATATGATTTATGGGTAAAAATATGATTTCTTGACCTTATTTGCATAGATTACCATAAATATGCAAATAAGTGAATTTTTCTAAAAAATTGAAATTATCATATTATTCTACACACTTCACTTGACATGCGTGCACAATTTCACGGCGATCGACCGCTTCACGGCCGAGATCTTTAGAGAGGCCATGACCCCCCCCCCCCCCCCCCCCCGACCGTACTAAGACCTCAAATAGCCCGGCCTTTTTAGGGTTAAAACTCCTGGGCTTCTGGGGTCTCCTCCCCTGGACCTCCCGCCAATTAGTGTCCTGCCAGTGTCATAAAGAAGGTATCAACATATACTCAGCTGACCGTATTTAAATGCCTATACCCCTTGAGCTTCTGGGGACTGCAACCTTTAACCCTCGCAGGGGTTTCGCCCCTAGACCCCACTACAATTTACGCAACGCTCTACCTGATCGCAAATACCTATCCCCCCTCCCCGACCACCTACTTAGAGAAACGTCCAGCTGGGCATGCATGTAAGAGTGGGGTGTGCTGATATTTTTCGTCTACCCCCCCCCCCCCCCCCCCCCCGTCCCAAACCGTGCCGGTGTGACCGCGCCGTTTGTTTTACCAGTTTCGTTTGTCCGTCAGACATAATATGCGGGTTTTCTGCTTGCACAGATCAGCTATCCGCACAGTCTGTTCTTACATTGTTGTACGTGTATATTTGATAAAAGGAAGCAACTAGGCAAATCAATGTATTTAGACTCAAAAATGTAAATCATGTGGTTGATTTTTTTATAGAAATTCCATAACAATAACTCTCTACAATTTTGTTAAGCAAATCAACCAACTACTAGTATATAATCGTTGTTGTTGTTGGGTTTATCGGCGCTATCTATCGATTACGATGATTTCCGCCAGGCTGTGTGTGAGGGCGTCTTGCTCTCACTTCGTGATCCAGGACCCGCCCAAAGTATTTGGGGGCGTTTCGACGTTTAATGAAGGAGTTGAAGGAAATAAAAGTGATTTAAAATGGGGTTGAAAGTGAGTGGGGGGAGGCTAGAGTATTTAAGATACGGTAGAGCGTAGTACAAATTGGCGGATGCTCAGGGGGTAGGGGCATTTAATTACGGTCAGATGAGCATATTTGAATACCTTATTCATGACACTGGAAGGTCAGTAATTGGCGTATGTTCGAAGGAGCGGAGTCCCCGAAAGCGCAGGGGTTTCAGGCATTTAAATTAAGGTCAGATGAGCATCCAGGGGCCAGGCTTAGGGCCCAGGTGGGTTCCAGGGGGCAGAGTCCCCGGCAGCTCAGGGGTATGGGCATTTAATTACGGTCACATGAGCAGACTTTCTTTTCTATTTCATTTCATTTAATTCTCTTTAATATACTTTTTCAAAATTTTTGTAGGGGGGGGGGGCTTGAGCCCCCAAGCTCGCCGTACCGTGGGACCTGACATGTAGGCCTCTGAATAGCAAATAAGCACATTTCTTGCCTGACTGTCAATTTTGATATTTGCAAATCTCCAACAAATGCTTAAAAAGTATAATTAACTCAAAAGAGCGGAAAAATCCCGGAAAATTATGCCATTTTCAGCAAACAAAATGACTTTTAAAAAGGTATTTCGGTGGGGGGGGGGGTGGGGGTAGCAACTGGCTGAATACTGACATCTATGGTGTCGAGGGGTTCTTTCTTCATTTTTTTGTTCGGTAATAAATAAGGTTAGTTTATGTGGGTGTCACTCAGGCGCGGATATACGGGGGGCGACGGACCCGCCCCCCGCCCTCTTTGAAAAAAAGAAAGGAAAGGAAAGAAAAAAGTAAAGAAAGAAGGGCTAAAAACACGACTTAGAAGTGGACCCATCAGGGCACTAACTGATCCGTATCAGGGAAAAATACACGGGGGCTCGAGGCGAATTAGCCCCCGAAATGCCAAAAGAGTACCCGAAAGTCACAAAAGGATCCCCAAAACATTTGTTTGCATAGAGTTCAATGCAAAACCGCAAGCAAGCTTGAAAAGTAGCCCCCGAAATAGTTTTTTTTTTCCTGATCCGTATATAGGACAAGGCCCTGGGGCAGCTAGCCATACTCCGATATTTGGGTCGTTTTTCGGGTCAGAAGTAGCCCCAATTATCATTCCAGGATTTTGTTTCAGAACCTGAGACAACGTTACCCAATCCCTTTAAGTTTCAAAAAGTAGACTCCATTGACCTGTAATATGATAATTATATGATTTCAAGTTGTGTTTTATACCCTTCAGAACCAGAGTGAAAAGACTGGTTGGTTACTATATCACTTTTACTTATTTATACGTAGCAGATTCTTCAGAACAAAAACATGCCAAGAAAAACAACTTGTAGTTTGTGTACGATTCAAATTGTATAGGCGGATACTTCACCCACTCATACAAAATAGCGTGCAAAGAGCAACAACATGAAAATGGAACGACACCTCACGCCAATACTTGCGTTTTGTGAGAGGCTCAAGTATCCGGGCCAGCTATTTATAGATGAGTAAGTTTTGAAGAAAAACAAAACGAGTACTCGTTCTCCAATCGTATTGGTTATTGGGGAATTTCGAATGTCATCAAATATGTTTGTTTTCTTTTAACACAATAATTGTTTTGCGACTCAATTCAGGCCTGACTAAATATAAACTTGTTCGTAAGGCAACAGACAAGTAATTTAGTGATATACCTGATTAACGTTTGAAGATTTCCTACACTAGTGCCTGGCCGTGCGTGTCCCATAATAGGGACTTTTAGATTTAGCTTTGACTGCAACGTGTGGCGTCATTTTAAGGCACTGCGCATGCGTCACGTCGTCTATGTCGGCGATCGAGAATGCGTCAACCTTGATTTTCCTAAATCTAGTACGGTACTAGTATGCCGCGTGCGCATAAAATATACAGTTCCTCAGGTACGTAGACAAAGGAACATAAAATGTGTAGAACAGGTGTCACATGCATATTCACCTGTTCTACACATTTTTACATAAATTAGCAGTGAAGGGAAGTTCTTTTGTCTACCATGCAAAGCAATCGTTAAGGGTAAAATGAGGAACTGTATATTTTGTCCTCTTTCTTTGTCCGTCATGTTCACAGTGTTACTTCCTGCATGCATGTATATCGTGGAGTGCAATCTGAAAGATATCTAATTGTAGTCAACATGGGCAGTTGCAGGCGCGTACGCAGGGGGGGGGGGGGTGTTTGGGGGGGGTTAACCCACCCCCCCACCCCCCTTTGGTATTTTTATGTGTGTAAACCCCCCTAAAAAATCCCTAAAACCCCCCCTTTGTTTTTTTTTTTTTTTTATTATTTAAAAAAAAAAAAAAAAAGTGTCCGCTTACCCCCCCCCCCCCCCCCCCCCCCCCCACTGAGCGACTTTTTGGCCGGCGCGATTTTCAAATTTTCCTGAGTCGTTGCGAAATTTTGGACCCGATTTTAAAACCCCCCCTTGAAAAAATCCTGCGTACGCCACTGGGCAGTTGAGTACACGTTGACACGCATGATCAGTCGGCGTTCGTCTTGTTCTCGTCCACTCAATCTGAAAGTCCATATTTGAACACTAAGTTGCACCTGAAATTGCAACATGTGCATTATAAGCTCCAAACGCTTTATTTTATACAAATACACACGAAACAAAATCCAGAAAGCTAAAATGCATACTATTTCACAAGATTTAATGGTGGAATTAATCGCAACTGATCTCTGCTTCTTTTCACCCTTTTCTTTTCTTATTCCTCTTTTGTGTTCCATTTTAGCTCTTCTCTTTCCCTTTCCCTTATTTCTCTCTTTTTTTTTACAGGGAGAGGGGGGGGGGGGTGGTCGGCAGGGGCAAAGGCCTTTCTTCGCGATCCACATCTTGTTTGCAGGAAAATTGCAACAAAATCCGTTCTTTTCTTCTATCGTTTCTTTCATTTTCCTTCCTTCTCTCTTGTTTTGCGGGGGATGGCAACAGCATGGGCGGCAAGGCCCTTTCGCCCCTGATATCCTTCTTTTCCCCTTTTTCTTTTCTTCTTCCTTTCCACTTCTCTCTTCTTTCCCTTTCCCTTCTTTTCCCTCTTCTCTCCCTCTCTCTCTTTTTGTTTGCTGAGGGACCGGTGGTTGGCAGACGAAGGCCTTTCGCCCCCGATCCAAACCGCGTTGGTGGCATATATCACAATTGATCTCCCGTACCTTTTTTTCCTTCCCCTTTCCCTTCTCTTCCTTTCTCTCTATTTTAAGTTTGCTGTGAAAGGGGGAGGCAAGAGCCATTTGCCCCCCCCCCGATCCCCAACTTGTTGGCGGGAAAGCTGCAACTGATATCCCCCTTCTTTTCTTTCCTTCCCTTTATCTCCTCTTTTCCCTTTTTCTTTCCCTTCTTTTCCTTCTCTCTTCCTTTTTGCTGGGGGGGGGGGGGGGCAACAGCCTGGGAGGCAAGGCTTCTTTCCCCTTTTTTCTTCTTTCTCTTCTTCCTTTCCCTTCTTTTCCATCTCTCTTTCTCTCTTCATTTTTTGTTGGCGGGTGGGGGGGGGGGGGCAATGCCCTCTCGCCAGCCCCCCCCCCCCCTGGATCCGCGCTGGGTAGACATGAATATGGGTAATCCAGTCGTTCCATTCATTAAGTATAATTATACTTATATTGACTATGTACGTGTGGACTAGAGTACGGACATTCGGTGCGGCAGGCGGACTATTGGTGCGAGACCTCTTCCGCACAGATTGTCCGTCAGACATTTGAGGCGCGCACGGAATGTCCGACACGGACATTGTGCGCTGATAAAATCCGCACCGATCGTCCGCTCTCGATCGATCTCTAATACTCGGCGTTGTCAGCTAGCCAGGCGCAAGCGATACGTATACTGTACGTACAGACACAAATCATACATACTACGTGACGTCATGACTAGTCTTAGTAACGAGCGCTTGCAATTTAAAAATTATTGATTAAAGGTAATACAAACTTTCGGTATTATTATATGGGGTCATGAATTTGGCTCAAATGAACATATTGGAAGCTAATGCGATTCTACAATATTCAGTGATCGTTGTCGCGGTTGAAATCGTGTCAAAAGTTATGAAATTGTAAATAATAAACTCTTTATGTTGTATATAGCTCCCTCTCAAGGTCAAGATATTAATTAGGCTATAAAACAATGTTTATGGACTAAAATCGACCGATTGGCTATTCCCATTTGGAAATTCAATATCACAACTACATATTTTGAGATATCCATGGTCTCAGCTACCATTCTTCCGCCGTAGGCGCTATTTGAAATTTATAAAAATTTACCGGGAGCACCGGTAAATTTTTATATTCAATTTTTCTCGAAAGCAGAAATGTTTTAGGTGCTATATTTTCTAGTGCTTATAATTCATCCACAGGGGCATCCAAATATATCAAAATTGTAAAGAATCACTATCCACCCAATTTTCAAAACTTCCCAAAACTTTGTATTACCTTTAAACACTCACGTCACGTTTTCGAAGACGTGATCATTCGTGTTTTACCAGCGTGGAAAACAACGAAAGATAGGCCCTACACTTCGTAAATTAAAGTCACCTATTTTACGAAACAGCGCAAAACGTGCATGTGATACGTGACTGTTCGTTGCCAGCCTCAATTTTTAATTAAAATTACCGTCACTCCATCAGCACTTCTATAGGGGGGATGGGGTCTACATATTGAGTGTCTAAGTCCTAATCTGATATAATTGTTATATTATATTTAATAAAACAATTGCTGACATAACATGACTTGACATATTTCTGAACATTACATCTTGATACAGTTGCAATCCTCATATATTTACAAAGCAAAACGTCATTCTAACAATTGCTTGAAAACTGCTTTGAAAATCTAATTTTACATAACATAAAAGTATGAAAACAAGTAAACATGGATCACTTTGCAGTTTCCAAAAGGAAAGAAGAGACGAAGAGATTCGATTTTTCATTTTTGTAGGTTTTTAAATTGAATTTAGTCTCATCAGCACTCACAATTTAAATTGACGTCCCTCCATCAGCATTCCCGTCACATTTCAAATATAGAATTAAGGAAATGTTATATAATATATTATCACCAGCAATGTTAAAATCTTTAGTCTGTTTTTGTATTATGACAGAAAGTTCATTTTTCGCTTTCACATCCATAAACATTTAATTTTTCCTACCTGCTTCCTCTCAACTGTGAACCAATTGCGAGAGTAAAATGGTCCACTTACATGTGACTATACTGAAAAGGGTACACTTCAAGTATAACAAATATGAAGTGATATTTTTAGATTCCTAACATATATGACCAAATCAGATGAGGCATCTTACATATGAACTGAGCGAGATCACATGATGCACTGGGACGTTCACTGAGATCCCAAGCAGGGATGTTAAGAGTCTCAATCTGTTGTAATAATACGACATCATGTTGAATAAACAATTGCTGTCATTACTATACTGAATTATATCTTACATTACATGATGATACAGTCGCCACCCTCATTCACTTACAAAAGCAATACCTTACTCTTACAATATATTTGATAGAGATATTACTTTGAAAATCTTATTTCATAATAACGTAACACAAATGTGTAAACAACGACTCAGAACATTTGGCAGTTTCCGATGGAAAACACAATCACAACAACGGGAACGTAGAGATTTGATTTTTCATTTTGTAGGTTTTAAATTCATATATGTTGTATCATCAGCAATTCTAAATTAAAATAGCCGTTACTCCATTAACACTTCCATGGGGGGAGGGGGGGATCCACATATTGGGTGTCTAAAGTCCCAATCTGATATTATTGTAGCATTATGTTGGATAAACAATTGCTGACACTACTCGACTTGAACATATTTTTACACTTTACCTCTTGATACAGTTGCCATCATCATTCATTTACAAAGCAAAACGTCATTCTTACAATTGATTGAAAACTGCTTTGAAAATCTAATTTTACATAACATAAAAGTGTGAAAACAAGTCAACATGGATCACTTTGCAGTTTCCAAAAGGAAAAAAAGAGACGAAGAGATTCAATTTTCATTTGTGTAGGTTTATAAATTGATTTTAGTCTCATCAGCACTCACAATTGAAATGGACGTCTCTCCATCAGCATTCCTGTCACATTCCAAATGTGGAATTAAGGATACGTTATATAATATATTATCACCACCAATGTTAAAATCTTCAGTCTGTTTTTGTATTATTACAGAAAGTTCATTTTTTTCTTCCACAACCATGAACATTTAACTTTTCCTACCTGCTTCCTCTCAACTGTGTACCAATTGCGAGAGTAAAATAGTCCACTTACATGTGACTATACAGAACAGGGTACACTTCAAGTATAACAAATATGAGGGGAATTTCTTAGATTCCTAACATGTATGGCCAAATCAATACCTTTGCTGATAATGCCATCGCCGATGATGTTAAGTAGAAGTCATCGTGATAGAAACCATCGAGTGTCAGGTTATTCAGATAAGGCATCTTACAGATGAACTGAGCGAGATCATGTGATGCACTGGGACGTTTACTGAGATCCCAAGCAGGGATGTTAAGAGTCTCAATCTGTTGTAATAATACGACATCATGTTGGATAAACAATTGCTGTCATTACTATACTGACTTATATCTTACATTACATGATGATACAGTCGCCACCCTCTTTCACTTACAAAAGCAATACCTTACTCTTACAATCTATTTGATAGGGATATTACTTTGAAAATCTTATTTTATAATAACGTAACACAAATGTGTAAAAAAAGACTCAGAACATTTGGCAGTTTCCGATGGAAAACACAATCACAACAACGGGAACGTAGAGATTCGATTTTTCATTTTGTTGTTTTTAAATTCATATATGTTGTATCATCAGCAATTCTTAATTAAAACTAGATGGAATTTTGACTGCGCGCAGTCGAAAATGATGCCTCCGCCATAGAGCAATTTAAACAAGTTTGGAGTTTAAATCTCCAGTGGTTCTTCAGATATCATGATAATAATCTCAATGTATGGAATTTCATAAGTTGACCTCTGTGACCCTTGACCTTTGACCTACGTGCTCCAAAATCTAATCAGATTGTCTTCCTATGGTGATACACACTATCATTAAGTTTGAAGTTTAAATCTCCAGTGGTTCTTGAGATATTATGATATGGTGATACATACTATCATTAAGTTTGAAGTGAAAATTCTCCAGTGGTTCTTGAGATATCGCGATAACGATCTCAATGTATGGAATTTCATAAGTTGACCTCTGTGACCCTTGACCTTTGACCTACGTGCTCCAAAATCTAATCAGATTGTCTTCCTATGGTGATACACACTATCATTAAGTTTGAAGTTTAAATCTCCAGTGGTTCTTGAGATATTATAACAATCTCAATGTATGGAATTTCATAAGTTGACCTCTGTGACCCTTGACCTTTGACCTACGTGCTCCAAAATCTAATCAGATCGTCTTCCTATGGTGATACATGCTATCCTTAAGTTTGAAGTTTTTACATCTCCAGTGGTTCTTGAGATATCATGATAACAATCTCAATGTATGGAATTTCATAAGTTGACCTCTATGACCCTTGACCTTTGACCTACGTGCTCCAAAATCTAATCAGATCGTCTTCCTATGGTGATACATACTTTCCTTAAGTTTGAAGTTTAAATCTCAAATGGTTCTTGAGATATCGCGCTAACAAACTCAATACAAGGAATTTCATAAGTTGACCTCTGTGACCTGTGACCTTTGACCTACGTACTCCAAAATCTAATCAGATCGTCTTCCTATGGTGATAAATACTATTCCCGAGTCTTAAGTTTAAATCTTAAATGGTTCTTGAGATATTGTGATAACGGTCAAACGGGACGGACGTACGGACGGACAACCCGAAAACATGATGCCTCCGGCACCACCTTCGGTGGCGGAGGCATAAAAAGCCGTTACTCCATTAACACTTCCATGGGGGGGGGGGGGGAGGATCCACATATTGAGTGTCCAAAGTCCCAATCTGATATTATTGTAGCATTAAGTTGGATAAACAATTGCTGACATTACTCGACTTGAACATATTTCTACACTTTACCTCTTAATGCAGTTGCCATCATCAATCATTTACAAAGCAAAACGTCATTCTAACAATTGATTGAAAACTGCTTTGAAAATCTAATTTTACATAACATAAAAGTGTGAAAACAAGTAAACTTGGATCACTTTGCGGTTTCTGAATGGAAAGAAGAGACGAATAGATTCAATTTTCATTTGTGTAGGTTTATAAATTGATTTTAGTCTCATCAGCACTCACAATTGAAAAGGACGTCTCTCCATCAGCATTCATGTCACATTCCAAATGTGGAATTAAGGATACGTTATATAATATATTATCACCACCGATGTTAAAATCTTCAGTCTGTTTTTGTATTATTACAGAAAGTTCATTTTTCTCTTCAACAACCATGAACATTTAACTTTTCCTACCTGCTTCCTCTCAAGTGTGTACCAATTGCGAGAGTAAAATAGTCCACTTACATGTGACTATACAGAACAGGGTACACTTCAAGTATAACAAATATGAGGTGAATTTCTTAGATTCCTAACATGTATGGCCAAATCAATACCTTTGCTGATAATGCCATCGCCGATGATGTTGAGTAGAAGTCATCGTGATAGAAACCATCGAGTGTCAGGTTCTTCAGATGAGGCATCTTACAGATGAACTGAGCGAGATCATGTGATGCATTGGGACGTTTACTGACATTATCTTCAGAGATGATGTCCAGAGTCTCAATCTGTTGTAATAATACGACATCATGTTGGATAAACAATTGCTGTCATTACTATACTGACTTATATCTTACATTACATGATGATACAGTCGCCACCCTCTTTCACTTACAAAAGCAATACCTTACTCTTACAATCTATTTGATAGGGATATTACTTTGAAAATCTCATTTCATAATAACGTAACACAAATGTGTAAAAAAAGACTCAGAACATTTGGCAGTTTCCGATGGAAAACACAAGCACAACAACGGGAACGTAGAGATTCGATTTTTCATTTTGTAGGTTTTAAATTCATATATGTTGTATCATCAGCAATTCTTAATTAAAGTAGCCGTTACTCCATTAACACTTCCACGGGGGGAGGGTCCACATATTGACTGTCCAAAGTCCCAATCTGATATTATTGTAGCATTATGTTGGATAAACAATTGCTGACATTACTCGACTTGAACATATTTTTACACTTTACCTCTTAATACAGTTGCCATCATCATTCATTTACAAAGCAAAACGTTATTCTTACAATTGATTGAAAAGTGCTTTGAAAATCTAATTTTACATAACATAAAAGTGTGAAAACAAGTAAACTTGAATCACTTTGCGGTTTCTAAAGGGAAAGAAGAGACGAAGAAATTCGATTTTTCATTTGTGTAGATTTAAAAATTGATTTTAGTCTCATCAGCACTCACAATTGAAATGGACGTCTCTCCATCAGCATTCCCGTCACATTCCAAATGTGGAATTAAGGATACGTTATATAATATATTATCACCACCAATGTTAAAATCTTCAGTCTGTTTTTGTATAATTACAGAAAGTTCATTTTTCTCTTCCACAACCATCAACATTTAACTTTTCCTAACTGCTTCCTCTCAACTGTGTACCAATTGCGAGAGTAAAATAGTCCACTTACATGTGACTATACAGAACAGGGTACACTTCAAGTATAACAAATATGAGGTGAATTTCTTAGATTCCTGACATGTATGGCCAAATCAATACCTTTGCTGATAATGCCATCACCGATGACGTTGAGTAGAAGTCATCGTGATAGAAACCATCGAGTGTCAGGTTCTTCAGATAAGGCATCTTACAGATGAACCGAGCGAGATCACGTGATGCACTGGGACGTTCACTGAGATCCCAAGCAGGGATGTTAAGAGTCTCAATCTGTTGTAATAATACGACATCATGTTGGATAAACAATTGCTGTCATTACTATACTGACTTATATCTTACATTACATGATGATACAGTCGCCACCCTCTTTCACTTACAAAAGCAATACCTTTCTCTTACAATCTATTTGATAGGGATATTACTTTGAAAATCTCATTTCATAATAACGTAACACAAATGTGTAAAAAAGACTCAGAACATTTGGCAGTTTCCGATGGAAAACACAATCACTACAACGGGAACGTAGAGATTCGATTTTTCATTTTGTAGGTTTTAAATTCATATATTTTGTATCATCATCAATTCTTAATTAAAGTAGCCATCACTCCATCAGCACTTCCATATGGGGGGGGGGTCCCCATATTGAGTGACCAAAGTCCCAATCTAATATAATTTTAGCATTATGTTGGTATGTTGGATAAACAGTTGCTGACATTACTCGACTTGAACATATTCAGTTGCCATCATCATTCATTTACAAAGCATAACGTCATTCTAACAATTGATTGAAAAGTGCTTTGAAAATCTAATTTTACATAACATAAAAGTGTGAAAACAAGTAAACATGGATCACTTTGCGGTATCCAAAGGGAAAGAAGAGACAAAGGCATTCGGTTTTTCTTTTTGTAGGTTTATAAATTGAATTTAGTCTCATCAGCACTCACAATTCAAATGGACGTCTGTCCATCAGCATTCCCGCCACATTCCAAGTATGGAATTAAGGATATTTTATATAATATATTATCACCAGCAATAATACAATCTTCAGTCTATTTTTGTATTCTGACAGAAAGTTTACTTTTTGTATCCACGTCCATGAACATTTATTTTTCCTACCTGCTTCATCATAACCATTACGAGAGTAAAATCGTATTTTGCGTTTGACAACGTAAGAAAGGGTACACTTTAAGTATAACAAATGTGTAGTTAATTTCTTAGAGTCCTAAAGTATATGACAGAACCAATACCTTTACTGATGATGCCATCGACGATGATGTTGAGTAGAAGTCATCGTGATAGTAACCATCGAGCATAAGGTTCTTCAGATGAGGCATCTTACAGATGAACTGAGCGAGATCACGTGATGCACTGGGACGATCAATGAGTTCCCAAGCAGGGATGTTAAGAGTCTCAATCTGTTGTAATAGTACGACATCATGTTGCATACACAATTGCTGTTATTGCTATACTGAATTATATCTTACATTACAAGTCATGATGATACAGTCGCCACCCTCATTCACTTAAAGGTGAAATTCAAAGAAAATCACATATATGTCAACTAATGTATCACTAGAAACTGGTAAGCTAACATATGGCCATCATACAAGTTTTAGGTCAACTACATATCGGGTGATTTATAAAAATACAAATACAACCACCTCCATAGCAGCTTGGATACACGAGATTCGCAAGAAAAATTAACGATGTTTTAATGACGTGACAATATGGTCCAATACTGCCCAAGCAGAAGACATCCCATAAGGAATGAACATGATTGCAAAGCTATTACTTGTCAAATCATAATGAGTTTAGTGTATATAAATGTGATGGCATGTCAAACCATTCAAAAGGGGATATGACCCGATTCTGATAACTAAAATAGTTTGCTTGTAAATACACAGGATAGGGGTTTATAAACAATCAACGAACCAGACTTTCAAATTGAAAGCCCCCGGAATGATATTAAGGACAGCATTTGTTCCCTCTTGAAACGCCGAACATACCGCGATGTGTGCAGCTGAATATACAATGGCGTCTTATTTGGTTTTTAATACAAGCTACACATTCTTTTATTTTTGTATCGCTGCATTTGTCATCAAAATAAAACCATGCGCCGCGTTTAGAGTGAGGCAATTTATTATGCATTTAGCCTGATGGTAGTGAAGTAAGAGAAAGAATTCAAGAGAAGATGAAAACACAGGCACTGAAAATGTGTGAGATATCATGGGACATCGTCTGCTTGTGCAAATCATGTCCATACTGTGATCTCACCCATCTCAGCAGCGTTCGGAGAGCCCTTCAGGTGCTATGCCGGGGCTGTATTTAAGCGTTTTGTAATTTATAATAAATCATTACTTCGAATGTTTCCAAGCATTGAATTTTAATAACTTTGTCGAACCAAAGTTTCAACTTTGCAGTAATGAAAATAAACTTAGTTTTTAAAATCAATAAATATCTACTTTAAGAAAGCAATACCTTACTCTTACCATCTATTTGATATAGATATTACTTTGAAAATCTTATTTCTTAATAACGTAACACAAAAATGAAAAACATAATCACAACAACGGGAACGAACAGATTGGATTTGTATTTGTAGGTTTTGAATTAATATATCCATGATCATCAGCAATTCTTAATTAAAATAGCCGTCATCCCACCAGCACTTCCATAGACCTCAGTATTGTCCCATGGACATGAACAAAAATATTCTTCCCTGTTATTGTTATAATCTTTAATCTGTTTTTGTTTTTTGTCATGTTTTTGACGGAGAGCTCGGTTTATTTTTCCTTTTTTTTTTGTTGTTGCTTCCACTTACTTAAACATTTAACTTTTCCTTCTTGCTTCTACTTCACGGCGTACTAGTGTATACAATAAAAACACCCAATCTGGTTTGACTATAGAAATAAGTAAATTTCTAGTGAATCCCCTCACCCGCCAGTCCGATTGTCTGTTTGTTTGTTTGTTTGTTTGTCAGGTGGGCTGTATCTAATACAGACCACCTTATATTTTTGTTAAAATTGCCTTTATCAGGTGGGCTGTATATAATACAGAACACCTTATGTTTTCGTTAGAATATTTTTCTTAATTCTCGCCACTTTTTTGTTAGCAGGATAACTTGAAAATGGCTCAATCAATTGCCTTGAAATTTGGCACACATATTTATTGGCATGAGGAAAGAGCACAATAAGGTTTTCAACCTTGACCTTGACTGATAACGTCATCTAGGCGCCATTTTGTGAAAATCAACATATGATCATATCTTCATAACGGAAAGTTTTTTCTCATTCATATTTATCATGATCAAGGTGAATATCAGTCCGGTCAATTTCAGGTCCAAAAACGCGCGCGTACGCCATTATTAGCAATGGCATTTTATAAAGAGTCGCGCGCACGCGCATGCGCGCGCGTTTTCGTTTGTCACGGCCGAACGCAAAATAATTCCTCCCGGGTATCTTTTGACACAGTATTCCTCATATTTTTCCGAACAATTTGATACCATGTTTATCTCCTTACGACCATTATTAAGGGAATGAGCGTCCGTTCAAGATAAATGTCCGTGTGCGTGAACTCTTGTAATACATAGCATATATGGGCAACAACACGCCTATATAAAACCCTTATGGCTCTTTGGGATGCACGGGAACCCTCGATTTGTGTTCATATTCGGATAGAGTATGAGTGGGAGATGTGATTTCATGTCTCATTTGGCCATTAGGTATATCGTGTCATCATCATATTGACCTTGGAACTCAAAATACGAATTTGCATATTATGACGTCAGCATATTTATGGAAAAATTGATTGTATCTCTGTAAATATTAATTGAATCTCTTCCTAATGTTGATATCTTGTAGTTGAGGCGATTGTCTACATGATCACTGCACATTAGTTTTCATTTTGATGACGTCATCATAGTGAAAATTGCGATTAAAGCTAACTGGACAGATTTTCTTAATTTGCGTGTTAAGCCTATGGGAGGTGCCAATTTCGTTCAAATCATGGATCTACATGACATCAATCTTTGAGCCCTATCTAGCTCATGTGTGCTCTATGTTCTCCCAAATTTTGGTATGTTATAGCTGAGACTACGGGCTATAAAAGTTGTGCCTTTTGTTTTTTAATCAGATGGTGGGATCATGTCAAAATTTTCAATTGAAAGTTGAAATTGCAAATTTCTGTGGAACTTTGCGTAGTTAGTAATACGTGGATTACGTCACGATTTCTCTTTATCAGGTGGGCTGTATATACTACAGAACACCTTATGTTTTCGTTAGAATATTTTTCTTAATTCTCGCCACTTTTTTGTTAGCAGGATAACTTGAAAATGGCTCAATCAATTGCCTTGAAATTTGGCACACATATTTATTGGCATGAGGAAAGAGCACAATAAGGTTTTCAACCTTGACCTTGACTGATAACGTCATCTAGGCGCCATTTTGTGAAAATCAACATATGATCATATCTTCATAACGGAAAGTTTTTTCTCATTCATATTTATCATGATCAAGGTGAATATCAGTCCGGTCAATTTCAGGTCCAAAAACGCGCGCGTACGCCATTATTAGCAATGGCATTTTATAAAGAGTCGCGCGCACGCGCATGCGCGCGCGTTTTCGTTGGTCACGGCCGAATGCAAAATAATTCCTCCCGGGTATCTTTTGACACAGTATTCCTCATATTTTTCCGAACAATTTGATACCATGTTTATCTCCTTACGACCATTATTAAGGGAATGAGCGTCCGTTCAAGATAAATGTCCGTGTGCGTGAACTCTTGTAATACATAGCATATATGGGCAACAACACGCCTATATAAAACCCTTATGGCTCTTTGGGATGCACGGGAACCCTCGATTTGTGTTCATATTCGGATAGAGTATGAGTGGGAGATGTGATTTCATGTCTCATTTGGCCATTAGGTATATCGTGTCATCATCATATTGACCTTGGAACTCAAAATACGAATTTGCATATTATGACGTCAGCATATTTATGGAAAAATTGATTGTATCTCTGTAAATATTAATTGAATCTCTTCCTAATGTTGATATCTTGTAGTTGAGGCGATTGTCTACATGATCACTGCACATTAGTTTTCATTTTGATGACGTCATCATAGTGAAAATTGCGATTAAAGCTAACTGGACAGATTTTCTTAATTTGCGTGTTAAGCCTATGGGAGGTGCCAATTTCGTTCAAATCATGGATCTACATGACATCAATCTTTGAGCCCTATCTAGCTCATTTGTGCTCTATGTTCTCCCAAATTTTGGTATGTTATAGCTGAGACTACGGGCTATAAAAGTTGTGCCTTTTGTTTTTTAATCAGATGGTGGGATCATGTCAACATTTTCAATTGAAAGTTGAAATTCGCAAAATTCTGTAAAACATTGCTAGAATTATGCATATGTCACGTATGTCCTATTTGTGAAAATTAAACGTTAGCAGTTTCCTAGTATTCAAATCAAACAAGGAAACCCCCTTTACTTTCTAGACTTTACTGTCAGACACTATTGAGTGACTGACCGACTTTTTTCCTCTGCTAATGAAATACATAAAATGAGCTTAAAGGGTACATGAGCATTTGTCCACATCAATAACCCACTTCTTGTAATGGCCCAAAATAAACTGATTGAATCTATGCGCAGCACAATATAGGTAAAACATGACGGGTGGAGCATTTCATGGAAGAAGATGAAATTGTGAAAAATGCATTCTTCATTATGTCAATTAGGGTCGAAGGTGTATCTGCTTAGTGTATGAGGTCAATGGTCATAGATTGTCTCAATCTATCTTCTATAGATCCATAATGGTCAATATACTACACAGTTGAAACTTTTCATATGGATAGACCTTAATATGGAGAGCATTTTAGAAGATAATATAAAATCGCGAAAATACATTCTTCATTATTTAAAACATTAGCATACGTATCACCTAAATTGTCAAAGTGACACTTTCAAGTTATTATTATTCCCATTTATTATTCTGCCATTAATTTGTTCGCAGGATATCTCAAGAATGAATAAAGCCATTATCATGGAACTTGCACTGATGATTGATATTAGTATAACTTAGAATTGTGTTACTTTTCAGTAACTCAAGATCATCGTGACGTCATTCAGGCGCTATTTTGTGAAAATCAACTTATAATCATATCTTCATAACGAGTCATCAAAACTGAACCATATTTAAAACACATGAACTTCAGATCAAGTTTCGAAATAACATCTCATCAAAATCCGCGCGCGTCTGAATGTTAAAATGCTCAAAATCAATTTTTAATCAAAACAGAGTATATGTCCTAGGCCATTTAAAGCAATTCGAAAATTATGCACGCGCGTTTTTGCGTGTAACGCCATTACACAACATAGAAACGCTATTTTTTTTTCTTTCATGATATTTCATAACGGAATGAGCGTCCGTTTAAGATAATTTATGGAAAATTGATTGTATCTCTGTAAATATTGATCGATTGTCTTCCAAATTTCGATATGTGTTTGCTAAGAAATTTCTCTACAAGCTCAGTCATAACCATTTTTCTTTTTGAAGACGTCATCATAGTGAAAATTTTGATTAAAGGGCACATATCAGAAATTTCATAATATGCGTGTTATGCCCATAGAAGATGAATTTCGTTCACGTCATAAATCTACATGATATTCTTTTATAAGAATTTTTAAGCAGTATCTCGCTTATTTTCTCTCTATTTTGTCTCAAATTTTAGTTGACCAGCCCACCTATACTTGTTCCAAACAAGTATTACATGTCTAGTTTATTATTATCAGGTGGGCTGTATCTAATACAGACCACCTTATATTTTTGTTAAAATTGCCTTTATTATTATTTATTTATTTATTTATCAGGTGGGCTGTATAACGTACAGACCACCTTATAATTTCGTTAGAATTGCCTTTATTATTTATTTATTTATTTATTAAATATTTTTCTTATTTCTAACCACATTTTTGTTAGCAAGATAACTTGAAAATGGCTCGATTAAATGCCTTGAAATTTGGCACACATATGTATAGGCATATGTACAAAGCACAATAACGTTTTCAACATTGACCTTCACTGATGACGTAATCTAGGCGCCATTTTGTAAAAATCTACTCATCATCATATCTTCATAACCGAAAGCTATTTCTCATTCATTTTTATCATGATCGAGGTCAATATCCGTCCGGTCAATTTCAGGTCAAAAAACGTGCGCGTGCGCGTACGTCCGCGCGTCAATGCGCGCGCAAAATTTTAAAATGCTCAAAATCGTCTCAAAATCATTTTGCATACGTTTTAGGCCATTCTAAGCATTTTATAAAAAATCGCGCACACGCGCATGCGCGTGCGTTTTCGCACGTAAAACTTTTACGCAACATAGAATCGCCATTTTTTTCTTTCATAATATTCCACATATTTTTACAAACAAATTTTTTCTTATTTCTAACCACATTTTTGTTAGCAAGATAACTTGAAAATGGCTCGATTAAATGCCTTGAAATTTGGCACACATATGTATAGGCATATGTACAAAGCACAATAACGTTTTCAACATTGACCTTCACTGATGACGTAATCTAGGCGCCATTTTGTAAAAATCTACTCATCATCATATCTTCATAACCGAAAGCTATTTCTCATTCATTTTTATCATGATCGAGGTCAATATCCGTCCGGTCAATTTCAGGTCAAAAAACGTGCGCGTGCGCGTACGTCCGCGCGTCAATGCGCGCGCAAAATTTTAAAATGCTCAAAATCGTCTCAAAATCATTTTGCATACGTTTTAGGCCATTCTAAGCATTTTATAAAAAATCGCGCACACGCGCATGCGCGTGCGTTTTCGCACGTAAAACTTTTACGCAACATAGAATCGCCATTTTTTTCTTTCATAATATTCCACATATTTTTACAAACAAATTGTACCATGTATGTCTCTTTATGACTATTAATAACGGAATGATCGACCGTTTAACAAGAATTTCCGTGCGTGCGAGCTCTTGTAATACATAGCATATATGGGCAAAAACATGCCTATACAAAATCCATTGTAGCTCTTTAGGATGCAAGATGACCTCAATTTGTTTTCATATCTTGATAAAGTATGAGTCGGAGATATGATTTCATGTCTCATTTGACCCTCAATTAACTCAGGACCTCATCATAATGGCCTCCGAACTCAAAATTCCAATTTGCATATTATGACGTCATCATATATTTGGAAAATTGATTGTATCTCTGTAAATATTGATCGATTTTCTTTCAAATTTTGATATGTTCTAGCTGAGACAATTTACTACAAAGGCAGTAAACAAAAACATTCAATTCGACAAAGAAATCATGGCGTATTTTTGCGATTAAAGGAGGCATGTCAATTTTCCACTTTTTGTGTGTATTCTCTACGGGACACGACTTTTTCTCAAAACTGGATTCTACATTCCCGTCTTTCGCGAGCAATATCTCCGTCGTTTTAGCTTCGTTTACAATGAACCTTGAGTATGTTGTAGCTGAGACAATTAGCTATCTCAAATGCGCCGTTCATTTTGTCTCAAATTTTAGTTGAACCAGCCCACCTATACTTGTTCCAAACAAGTATTACAAATCTAGTTTATTTTTCTTATTTCGACCCACTTTTTTGTTAGCACGATAACTTTGAAATGGTTCAATCAAATGCTTTGAAATTTGGCATACATATATATAGGCATATAGAAAAATCAAAATAAGGTTTTCAACCTTGACCTTGACTGATGACGTCATCTAGGCGCCATTTTGTGAAAAATAACTCATGATCATATCTTCATAACCAAAATTCATTTCTCATTCATATTTATCATGATCAAGGTCAATATCCGTCCGGTCAATTTTCGGTCAAAAAACCCGCGCGTGCGCGTACGTCCGCGCGTCAGTGCGCGCACAAAATTTTATAATGCTCAAAATCGTCTCAAATTTTTTTTGCATACGTTTTAGGTCATTTAAAGCATTTTATAAAAAATCGCGCGTACGAGCATGCGCGCGCGTTTTCGCGCGTAACACCATTAAAAAACATAGAATCGCCATTTTTTTTTCTTTCATGATATTTCTCATATTTTTTCAAGGAATTTGATTCCATGTTTATCTCTTTATGACCATTATTAACAAGATGAGCGTAAATTCAAAATAAATGTCAGTGCGCGCGAGGTCTTTTAATACATAGCATATATGGGCAAAAACATGCCTATACAAAATCCGTTATAGCTCTTTGGAATGCACCGGGATCCTCAATTTTTTTTCATATTAAGATAGAGTATGAGTCGGAAATATGATTCCATGTCTCATTTGGCCATTAAGTGTATCGTGACATCATCACAATGGCCTTGGAACTCAAAATACGAATTTGCATATTATGACGTCAGCATATTTATGTAAAATTGATTTTATCTCTGTAAATATTGATCAATTTTCTTCAAAATGTCGATATGTTGTAGCTAAGACAATTCTCTACAAGCGCAGTAATAACCATTTTTCATTTTGATGACGTCATCATAGTGAAAATTTTGATTAAAGGCCTCATGTCAAAAACTTCATAATTTGCGTGTTATGCCTATAGAAGGTGAATTTAGTTCACGTTATGAATCTACATGATATTGTCTTTTAAGAATTTGTAAGCAGTATGTCGCTTATTTTTGCTCTATTTTGTCTCAAATGTTAGTTGACCAGCCCACCTATACTTGTTCCAAACAAGTATTATATGTCTAGTTATTTATCAGGTGGGCTGTATAACGTACAGACCACCTTATAATTTCGTTAGAATTGCCTTTATTATTTATTTATTTATTTATTAAATATTTTTCTTATTTCTAACCACTTTTTTGTTAGCAAGATAACTTAAAAATGCCTCGATCGAATGCCTTGAAATTTGGCACACATATGTAAAGGCATATGTACAAGGCACAATAACGTTTTCAACATTGTCCTTCACTGATGACGTCATCTAGGCGCCATTTTGTAAAATTTTACGAAAATTAACTCATGATCATATCTTCATAACCAAAAGCTATTTCTCTTTCATATTTATCACGATCGAGGTCAATATCCGTCCGGTCAATTTCAGGTCCAATAACGCGCGCGTGCGCGTACGTCCGCGCGTCGATGCGCGCGCAAAATTTGAAAATGCTCAAAATCGTCTTAAAATCATTTTGCATACGTTTTAGGCCATTCTAAGCATTTTATAAAAAATCGCCCACACACACGCGCATGCGCGCGGCGCGCGCGTTTTCGCGCGTTAAACTATTACACAACATAGAATCGCCATTTTTTTTCTTTCATAATATTCCACATATTTTTACATACAAATTGATACCATGCTTGTCTCTTTATGACTATTAATAATGGAATGATGGCCCGTTTAACATAAATTTCCGTGCGCGCGAGCTCTTGTAATACATAGCATATATGGGAAAAAACATGCCTATACAAGATCCATTGTAACCCTTTAGGATGCAAGGTGACCCCAATTTTTGGGTCATATTTTGATACAGTATGAATTGGAGATATGATTTCATGTCTCATTTGAACCTCAATTAACTCATGACGTCATCATAATGTCTCCAAACTCAAAATTTCAATTTGCATATTATGACGTCAGCATATTTACGGAAAATTGATTGTTTCTCTGTAAATATTGATTGATTGTCCTCAAAATTTTGATATGTTTTAGCTGAGACAATTCTCTACAAATAAAGTTAGCCCAAATTTTCATTTTGACAAAGGCATCATGGCGTATTTTTGCGATTAAAGGAGGCATGTCAATTTTTCACATTTTGCGTGTATTCTCTATGGACATGACTTTTTCTCAAAACTTGATTCTACATTCCCGTCTTTCGCGAGCAATATCTACGTCGTTTTAGCTTCATTTACGCTGAACTTCGAGTATGTTGTAGCTGAGACAAAAAGCTATCTCAAATGTACCCTTCATTTTGTCTCAATTTTTTGTTGGATCAGCCCACATATACTTGCTCCAAGCAAGTATTACAAATCTAGTTTATTTTTCTTATTTCGACCCACTTTTTTGTTAGCAAGATAAGTTGAAAATGGCTCAATCAAATGATTTGATATTTAGCACACATATGTATAGCCATATGGACAAAACAAAGTAAGGTTTTCAACCTTGACCTTGACTGATGACGTCATCTAGGCGCCATTTTGTGAAATTTTCTGAAAATTTACTTATGATCATAATTTCATAACGGTAAGTTATTTCTCATTCATATTTATCATGATCAAGGTCAATATCAGTCCGGTCAATTTCAGGTCAAAAAACGCGCACGTGTGCGTACGTCCGCGCGTCAATGCGCGCGCAAAATTTTTAAATGCTCAAAATCGTCTCAAATTTTTTTGGCATACGTTTCAGGTCATTTTAGGCATTTTATAAAAAATCGCGCGTACGAGCATGCGCGCGCGTTTTCGCGCGTAACACCATTAAAAAACATAGAATCGCCATTTTTTTTTCTTTCATGATATTTCTCATATTTTTTCAAGGAATTTGATTCCATGTTTATCTCTTTATGACCATTATTAACAAGATGAGCGTAAATTCAAGATAAATGTCAGTGCGCGCGAGGTCTTTTAATACATAGCATATATGGGCAAAAACATGCCTATACAAAATCCGTTATAGCTCTTTGGAATGCACCGGGATCCTCAATTTTTTTCATATTAAGATAGAGTATGAGTCGGAAATATGATTCCATGTCTCATTTGGCCATTAAGTGTATCGTGACATCATCACAATGGCCTTGGAACTCAAAATACGAATTTGCATATTATGACGTCAGCATATTTATGTAAAATTGATTGTATCTCTGTAAATATTGATCAATTTTCTTCAAAATTTCGATATGTTGTAGCTAAGACAATTCTCTACAAGCGCAGTAATAACCATTTTTCATTTTGATGACGTCATCATAGTGAAAATTTTAATTAAAGGCCTCATGTCAAAAACTTCATAATTTGCGTGTTATGCCTATAGAAGGTGAATTTAGTTCACGTTATGAATCTACATGATATTGTCTTTTAAGAATTTGTAAGCAGTATGTCGCTTATTTTTGCTCTATTTTGTCTCAAATGTTAGTTGACCAGCCCACCTATACTTGTTCCAAACAAGTATTATATGTCTAGTCAGGTGGGCTGTATCTAATACAGACCACCTTATATTTTTGTTAAAATTGCCTTTATTTATTTATCAGGTGGGCTGTATCTAATACAGACCACCTTATATTTTTGTTAAAATTGCCTTTATTTATTATTTATCAGGTGGGCTGTATCTAATACAGACCACCTTATATTTTTGTTAAAATTGCCTTTATTTATTATTTATTTATTTTTCTTAATTCTCGCCACTTTTTTGTTAGCAAGATAACTTGAAATTGTCTGAATCAAATCACTTGAAATTTGGCACACATATGTATAGGCATATGGACAAAACACAGTAAGGTTTTCAACCTTGACCTTGACTGATGACGTCATCTAGGCGCCATTTTGTGAAATTTTCTGAAAATAAACTCATGATCATATCTTCATAACCAAAAGGTATTTCTCATTCATATTTATTATGATCAAGGTCAATATCAGTCCAGTCAATTTCAGGTCAAAAAACGCGCGCGTGCGCGTACGTCCGCGCGTCAATGCGCGCGCAAAATTTTTAAATGCTCAAAATCGTCCCAAATTTATTTTGCATACGTTTCAGGTCATTTTAAGCATTTTATAAAAAATCGCGCGTACGAGCATGCGCGCGCGTTTTCGCGCGTAACACCATTAAAAAACATAGAATCGCCATTTTTTTTTCTTTCATGATATTTCTCATATTTTTTCAAGGAATTTGATTCCATGTTTATCTCTTTATGACCATTATTAACAAGATGAGCGTAAATTCAAGATAAATGTCAGTGCGCGCGAGGTCTTTTAATACATAGCATATATGGGCAAAAACATGCCTATACAAAATCCGTTATAGCTCTTTGGAATGCACCGGGATCCTCAATTTTTTTTCATATTAAGATAGAGTATGAGTCGGAAACATGATTCCATGTCTCATTTGGCCATTAAGTGTATCGTGACATCATCACAATGGCCTTGGAACTCAAAATACGAATTTGCATATTATGACGTCAGCATATTTATGTAAAATTGATTGTATCTATGTAAATATTGATCAATTTTCTTCAAAATTTCGATATGTTGTAGCTAAGACAATTCTCTACAAGCGCAGTAATAACTATTTTTCATTTTGATGACGTCATCATAGTGAAAATTTTGATTAAAGGCCTCATGTCAAAAACTTCATAATTTGCGTGTTATGCCTATAGAAGGTGAATTTAGTTCACGTTATGAATCTACATGATATTGTCTTTTAAGAATTTGTAAGCAGTATGTCGCTTATTTTTGCTCTATTTTGTCTCAAATGTTAGTTGACCAGCCCACCTATACTTGTTCCAAACAAGTATTATATGTCTAGTTTATTTATTTTTCTTAATTATACCCACTTTTTTGTTAACAAGATAACTTGAAAATGGCTCAATTAAATGCCTTGAAATTTGGCACACATATGTATAGGCATATGAACAAAACAAAGTAATGTTTTCAACCTTGACCTTGACTGATGACGTCATCTAGGCGCCATTTTGTGAAATTTTCTGAAAATTTACTCATGGTCATATTTTCATAACGGTAAATCATTTCTCATTCATATTTATCATGATCAAGGTCAATATCAGTCCGGTCAATTTCATGTCAAAAAACGCGCGCGTGCGCGTACGTCCGCGCGTCAGTGCGCGCGCAAAATTTTATAATGCTGAAAATCTTCTCAAATTTATTTTGCATACGTTTAAGGCCATTTTAAGCATTTTTTAAAAAATCGCGCACACGCACATGCGCGCGCGTTTTCGCGCGCAAAACTATTATACAACATAGAATCGCCATTTTTTTTCTTCCATGATATTTCCCATATTTTTACAAACAAATTGATACCATGTTTATCTCTTTATGACTATTATTAAGGGAATGAGCGTTCGCTTAACATAAATGTCCGTGCGCGCGAGCTCTTGTAATACATAACATACATGGGCAAAAACATGCCTATACACAATCCATTATAGCTCTTTGGGATGCACCTGGACCCCAATTCTGTTTTAATATTTGAAAAGAGTATGAGTCAGAGATATGATTTCATGTCTCATTTGGCCATTAAGTGTATCGTGACATCATCTTAATGGCCTTGGAACTCAAAATACGAATTTGCATATTATGACATCAGCATATTTATGGAAAATTGATTGTATCTCTGTATATATTGATTGATTTTCTTTAAAATTTCAATATGTTGTAGCTAAGATATTTTTCTACAAGTTCAATAATAACCCTTTTTCATTTTGATGACGTCATCAGAGTGAAAATTTTGATTAAAGGCCTCATGTCAGAAATTTCATAATTTGCGTGTTATGACTATAAAAGGTGAATTTCGTTCACGTAATGAATCTACATGATAGTGTTTTTTAAGAATTTTCAAGCAATATCTCGCTTAACTTTGCTCTATTTTGTTTTCAAATTTAAGTTGACCAGCCCACCTATACTTGTTCCAAACAAGTATTATGTCTAGTTTATTTTATTTTAGCACGGTGGCATATATTCAGCCAATGAATGTTCTTCAGCATGGCCGTGCTTATAAAAAGCAATCACAATTAATAACATTAACTCCAGTAATTTATACAGATATTGGAAAATGGTTTATAGAAGACTAGATTGGTATTCCTCCAAGCATACTGAGCATACACGGCGGATTTAGAAGAGGAAGAAGCTCTACAGATAATATTATCCTACTTGAAAATAGCATCCATCACAGTTTAGGGAATCAAGAACATACTATAGTTTGCTTTTTAGATGTAACTATTAAAGGCAAATGATAAGTTGTAATACAATAGTCTATTATATACATTTCACAAACAGAGTAAAAGAAAATATGTTTACATTTATTAAGAACTTATTACAGAAAAGAAACTTTTCAAATAAGGAATGGGCAGGCACTTTCTAAGATTCTACTCTAGTCAATGGAATACCACAAAGAAGTGCCCGTATTCCACTTTTATTCAAAATGATAATGCTTTAGAAAATAAAGTGTATATGTGATTATTTGAAGATGACTGTGCAATATGGAAATTTAGAAAAAAAAAGAAAAGTTGTTCAAATCAAAATACAAACAAATTTAAATCGGGTAAGTGAAATATTAAATATTGGGGAAATTTAAATATCTCATGAAAAAACAGTTTCTCTTCTATTTACAAACAGTAATACAAAATGTGAACTGAAACTTGATTGAACACCTTTACCTTTTGTACTGGAACACAATTTCCCAGGCTTAATTTGTGATAGACAATTCAGTTATAGATCACATATTCAGGATATAGTAACAAGATTTTTAGTAAAATTTAATATTTAGAAGAAAATGATGGTTTAATATTGGGAAATGTCTTCCACTCTATGCTCATTGTCTATCAAGCATTAACACGTTCACTGTTTGACTATGGATGCAAAACATATGATTCAGCTTCAAACTTAGTGAAGAGTATGTTGAACTCGGTACATTATAAGGTTTTACAAATTATAACTGGTGGCCCCATTGGAACTTCATTACAAACCTTGCTTAAAATAACAGAAGAACCACTAGACATAAGGAGAAAAAATGCTGACTAAAAAATACTATTTTTAAGTGAAATCAACTCCCCTCCCAACACCCTGTCCATAAATGTACGATGAACTGTTGGCATTATGAATATCTTAAAGTAAAGAAAAGAAAAAAAGCCATTTGGTTTTAGAATACTACATGAGAAAATGGTTCAAGAATTGGGTGAGGTTGAAGTAAATAAACCAATACCATTTCCACCATGGCATTACAAACGACCCACTATATCCACTGAATTACATACTATAATCAGCAAGAAGGACAATTCATTACTATGGCCTCAGATTGGATTGAAACATGAATATTTGTGTTGGTTTTGTTATTCTTCCACATTATCTGAGTGAAATTAATGGAATAGAGTCTCAGAAAAACGAAAATTGTGTAATTTGTATTGTGAAATACTGATAAATATAACACATCTTCAATATAGAGGTATAGCCATAACGCTATAAGGCATCTCACTGTGGACTAGTAGGTAATAACGAAGAGGATTGCTGGGTGCCTGCCATAACAACATGTAGAATTGACAACAGACTTAACTCCGTTTCGTTGACAAGCAGCCATGCATGAAGTGTTTCGTCTACGGCTGATTGTCAACGAAATGGAGTTAAGTCTTTTGTCAACTCTGTTTTTTGCTACGGCAGGCACCCAGTGAAAACAAATTTGTTTGATAAAATTATGGAAATACAAGCACTACTTTAAACAAACAAAACTTTGTCATTCCTTGTTCATTTTGCCTGATTGAGGTGTCATTATGAAACAGCAGAACCTCAACTTTCTAGAAATGTGATTTTCTCTGTGAAATTCAGATACCGTCCGCCAAATTACTTTTTGGTTTCCTCTCTTCAAATTCTTTGTAATCACTCATGCATGAAATATGCATCATATGAGTTGCATCAAATGAAAGAGGAGGATCTAAGCTTTCCAGAGATGTGTCATGTATTAATTAAAAATGTGACTAACTTATGATAAAATATCAATAATTTTCGGTTTCGTTTTTTCAGGGACGCACTGTATATTCTATTACAGGTCACTTCAAATAAAATTGAAAATGAGAGACAAGTAAAGTACAATTAGACTAAATTTGATAACAACTACATTGTAATAACGTGGAAGATGAGCCAGGGTTTTAAGAGAGCAGGGGATCTTTTTAGATTCGGTAAGCACACACTAGCTCACTGGCGTACTGATGGGGGATGGGGGGGGGCAGTTAACCCCCTAAATAAAATTCAAAATTCATACATGGTTTGTTCCTAATTCGATACCAGTGATTTACAAATATTGCTGAAACGACATGATTTCCCGGGTTTTCCTCACTTTTGCCCATTATGCCAGAGGTAGAAATTATGTTGAATTGGGGGGGGGGGGCACCATGCCCCCCCCCCCCATTTTTCAGAAAGCCCCTTTTTACATAGGACAAGAGCCCCTTTTCTTTTATAATAACTGTCCTTTTCCTCTATTTTCATTTCTGGTTTCATTACTGACTGGCTCTCTCGTGTTCACCGATCGGGGAGAAACAAAAATCATTCTGAACATTGATATCTTGTTTTCTTTCTTCTTTTCCATTCACTAAAGTTATATTTCTATGATACTAGGGAAAATTGGGTCATCACGATTAGAGCGAGCAAAGATGAAGATTGTTGTTGTTGTGGAAACCATTACCTTAAATCATGAAATGTACATCAAAGATAAATATTATATAAATAGTGTATTGATTTTTTTTTTTTTTTGTGTGTGTACTTAAAGATATAGACCAGTTCTGGTCATGCGATTTAATTGTGAAAAAAACATTGTGGAGTCGATCAGAAAGGGTTGATCATCTAGCATATAGTATTGGTGTGTACTGCAAGGTTCTGAAATCATCAAAATGATAAGAAATTTGGCCCAATCTTTAAAAAATTACAAGCACTTTACACAAAAAGATGTGTAGTGGACAAGATCGTTTTTTTATTATGACTTTCAAAACTTGTATTATAATTATGTAACCATTCCATAAGACAGAGGAAAATTCACTATCGTTCTCCAGTATTTTATAAATAATTTCATTCCTGTAAAACACGTCTTTATTCATTATAATATGTTTTAATCATTAATCATACTAAAACGGCATTCATGCCAATAGAGGTACACAATTTTAACCAATCGGCGAAGGCCCTGTTGGGCGTTTCCTCAGATTTGCCTCAGATTTGCCACGCATAGCACCATTCGCCATTTTACGTTCAGCCGATCAACACATATTTTTGCTTGCTTGTTACATAGGGAATTGAGTGTTTTCACTTTTGCCCTTTTCGACATTTCTTTGTAGACTGGGTCTACTGACATCTTTAATCCATCGAAAGAGTTTTATCGACATTTCAATCGTATATTTTGGCGACAATGTATTTTCGAACTGGGTTCGACCATCTTGGTGTTGTTTTCCTGTCAACGCGTGAACTTTCTTCACGGAAGCCGGACTTTGAGATTGCGGTTCATCGCTGCACTGCACCACGCCACGTGGCCATCCACGAACATTGGCAGAGTTCATCAATCTTCATGCTACCCTTCACGACATTCTAGTTCGTTCTTCACGACATCATCGTTGAAGTACTTCATCGTCATGTGTAGGACTGCTCGGTACCGCTCGTCAACAATGCCCTCTGCAATAAGACTGCTTAACGCGAATCTATAAATCGTTTCATTATTTTATTAATTCATTAGTGTTCCTTTTTTTTTAAAACTTCAATTGTATGCCCTTGCTAAATATTAAAGTTGTGCTTTTTATCTCTAATATAATGTGCAATATCTTATACGAAATTATGTAATATTGTTCTTCAAATATCAATTTTTTGTTCTTGTTTCAGATGAATGATGTCATTACAATTAACAATAGCAATTGTAAAATACACTCTAAACTATATTTGTTAGACATATAACTTTCTTATTCTCATGCATATTAATAGATATTTGGTTTTAAACAAATCAGTATAATGATACGTTTGCAATATACACTGTTATCTAATTTACTCTCAGACTGCCTAAGCTGTAAGCATATTTTAATCCGTTGTTTCATTAGGTCATTAGTGTTCCCTTTTTATATATATTTTTTAATACAAATTTATGCCCTTGCCAATTATTTGACTTGGGTCTTTTTCTCCAATGTAATGTGCAATATCTAATTCGAAATTACACTATATTGTTATTTAAATATGCATTGTAATTTTATTTAAACAACTTTCTCGATCTAGATGAATGCTGTGGGAGTGTCGTGGTCAAGTGGTTTAAGGCGCTTGACTTGGAGATGCGAAGGTCGAGGGTTCGAACCTACACGGCACTAATATCCTTTGGCAAGATATTAACCTGCACTTGCTACTCTCCACCCAGGTGTTAAATGGGTACCCGGTAGGATGCGACCGTCATTGTTGGTCAAACAGTTTTTGAGCGTCATGTAACGCCTGGCTGGAATGCTCCCCAGGGAGTGGAGATTGTGCACACATTGTGTGCGGGTAAGCACTGAATCCAATGACCGGGGTAATAATATATTTGTAAAGCGCTTAGAGACATTTGTATTTAGCGCTGTATAAATTAAATTTATTATTATTATTATTATTACATTTATATTAAAGGGGAAACGGAATAGAGACTGTCATTTTGACTTTTACGGTTTAATTTCATCTCATCCAATAGGTTTTTTGTAATGCTTACTTTCAATTTTTGTAATAGAAATGTTTGTTTAGCAATTGTTAAATACTTTCTCAACTCTTTCGCTCAAACAACTTCCTTTTTTCTTCTCCATTTTCTCCTTCCCACCGTCTTGGTCTTTCAACATGAAAGTATATTATTACATTACACGTATAACTTTGTTTTGCAATTTCGATTTCATCTTACAATGACTTACAATATGTATTTTAGTTTTGTATATGTTTATATCTCTCTATATTCTTAACTTGTTTGTAAATTGAACATTTTCAGCCTGTGAGCTGCTTGTTTGATGTGATTTCTCAATAAACCAAACCAATTCATTTCAATTCAATCGTCAAGCTCGTGTTATCATCCGACGTCCCCAGCAATTCAACTGACGTCGCCGTCAATGAACTAGGATAAGTGTACACGTCCAAGACTTCACAGACTCGCATCGCAGACATCAAGCAATCTCCGCCACCGTCGAAGACGAACTCCGATTTCCTCTCCGAACTTCTGTGGTAGATCTATCCGTAATTAATCTCCTTTAATCTTAAGTATTAATACCAAACGTCATATTGCCCACTTTCGTACTTTATTACTTTACTTATAGTTACATGAAGGCAAGATTTTGTGACTGATTTTAATACTGCATTTGTATATGCTGCCTAAAGAAAAGGCCTAATTTTTGTACTGGTACACACCGCATCATAAAAAGGCCTACAGTATATACTTGCATGTGGCACTGATGCACATCGCCCCACTATACTTTGTTCAGTCATTTTATTTTCGAAACCAGGACCATATAGTTTTTGTACATCGGGGCAGTCTGCCTCAAGACAAGTAGACCATCATTTAAGGTTGTCATTATTGATTGTATAGTTTTCACCTGTTTAAATATACAATGGATTATACCATTTAAATACCACAAAGTTTTCCTCGTCTGATTTCGCAATTTAAATTGATTGAGAAAATGTTTGGGTGTTTTTTGATTGATTGATTCCGTGATTGACTGTCGGAAAGTTGTTTTCTATGTGGTTCCACTAAGTGCGTTCCATAAGTAAATTCACCCCCCCCCCCCCAACACCAATTCAACAGATGTATATATGGGACTACGCGATATCTATCCAGTTCGGATAGATATAATAATGTACCTAATATATTAATAAGTAGGCGGTTTCCCGGCAAAATGTGTATCATCACATATTCTTTCACATGATTAGTAATAGCAGCTTCCATTTCATTTTTTGAGAGGGGGCGTTTCCAGAACCGGTCTATACATTTAAGACAAAATCGAGTCGTTTGAAATTGAAATTTGTTTTTGTAAGATAACAGACCCCTTTTCCCCAGTATTCCCCTAATTCAATTTAATATTATGACACCAGGAAAACTATTATCCTGACTCAATATGGCATCCATTTCTTTTAAAAGAAAGATGTACCAAATAATCCACAGCATGGATGATACACAGATGGATACTGACCTTGGAGTCGATTGCTTTATTCGCAAGCACCGAGTAGAAGACATCATGCATATTACTAGTAGTAGCGATCATCACAGATCTCAGTGATCGTGATGAGCACATGAATTCAGCCAGGTCCTCTGAAGCCGTCCGTCCACATGGCCTCTCAATATTCACGTGATCCTACAATGTACATGTACACAAATAATATTGTGAGGCTAGCAACATAAATCATAACAATAATGACATATCATCCTTATTAGTCACCTTATTTGATACTGATTTTGTTTATATGTTATTTTCTTCCATTTTCCGTTTCGTTCTTATTCTGTTTTCATAATCTGTATAGTTATGTAATGTTTTTCTTATTAAGAAGAACATCAAATAACCTAATGTATTTATTTATTTATTGGACATATTTATACAGGATAAAAAAGAAACAATCGAATCAGCAAAGCTATTTTTCATTGAAGTCCTGTTAACATGATCAAACATTTCCAATTCTAACCAATGTGATTTTTTTTTTCATTACATCAGTAAAAATATATACCAAAAAAGGCTTTAAAATGCAAGAAAAACACAATATTAGAAATTCGTTTGAAAGAAGTTATTGAATGACCAATCGAAATGGTATCACTATCGCGAAACGGTATAGCTAATCACGCCTGATCACGGAAAATGTTGTGTGTATGACACATGGGGCCTCCCAGTTACGAGGCCATTGCTTTGCCACTGAACCATGACTGTACGCAGCGGGGGATTGGGTACGGGGCAGTTCCCACAAATAAAAAAAAATAAATAAATAAAATGCAATAATCTCCAATAATTCATTGAATTTCCCCCGGTCCCCAACAGAAAAAAATCTTCTGTGTGCCCATGCCTTGAGCCATAATACATGGTCGTAAAGAGGATTTGTTTATGTTGGGGACCGGGGTAAAATGCAATGAATTGTTGGAAATTTATTGCACTCATTTATTGCATTGAAAGCATCTACAATACAATATACAATAAATACATATATATATGAATATAATACATATTATGAATTCTAAATAAACTTTGATCAACGATTATCATGATTTTTAAATACGGCGGGCCAGAAGATGTAAAACTGATATGTTTTTATTTCAGAACAATGTGCGTTTATAACTATTTTTGAAAGAGGAAGGAGTATGATGATTTTGCATTTCATTTGAGAGAGAATTCCATGTTTTCGGGCCTGAATATCTAAAAAATTGCTTGAATAGTTCAGTATTAGGTTTTGGTAAGACCACATTGAGTGAGTCAGAATTGCGAGTGTTGAAACCATGTCTGTCACAAAACATTTCAATTTCATTGCATAGTCTTACTGGAGCAATACCATGCATACATCGGAACATAAGCACATTAATAAACTAATCTCTTCTAGTTTCAAAATTTTGCCATTTCAAATCTTTAAATAGTTTAGAGACGCTGATTTGGCGTGAACCATAATGTTTCGACACTATACAAGAAGCTCTTTCCTGTATGCGATGAATATAATCAGTGTATTTAAGTGAACAGTTTCCTCACACTGAGCACGCATAATCAATATATGGTTAAATGGTTGCTTTATATAAAGTATAAAGCAGGAACGTGTTTAGCGTGTTACTTAATCATCTTAATAAGAAAAGTTTATATCCAAGGCTTTTAAAGTAATGGAATCTTCCCGATCAATCACATTTGACATTTTTTTTTAAATATAAACAAAAACACCACCTCCTCTTTTGTTTATCCTATCTTTTCTTATAATATCAGAGCCTTCCACCAAAACCATTTAAACTTTGATTTGATCGTGGAGCCAAGTTTCAGATATCCATAAAATATCCAGATCAAGTGTTATGGTAATAAATTGTATTTCATCTATTTTAGGATAGAGACTACATGTATTAAGAGTAATACAACGTTTTGGGAAACGATTCTTTACAATTTTGATATATTTGGATGCCCCTGTGGATGTATTATAAGCACTAGCAAATTTAGCCCATAAAACATTGCTGCTTTCGAGAAAATTTGAATATAAACATTTACCGGTGCTCCCGGTAAATTTTGATGAATGTGAAATAGCGCCTTCGGCCATACAATGGTAGCTGCGACCATGAACATGTCATAATGTGTAGTTGTAACATATAATTTCCAAACGGAAATAACTAATCGGTCGATTTTAGTCAAAAAAAAACATTGTTTTACAGCTTAATTAATATATTGACCTTGAGAGGGAGCTATACAACATAAATAGTTTATTATTTACAATATCATAACTTTAGACTCGATTTCAATCACGACAACGATCACTGAATAATGTAGGATTGCATATACTTCCAATATGTTCATTTGAACCAAACTCATGACCCCATACCAAAACTTTGTATTACCTTTAATATGAGCTAATTTCAGTCCAGTACAGCATTTAATTTGGGTTTTAATATCATGCAAAGATGATTGTAAATGTTCAGATCCTGAGCATATAAACGGATGAGGAGTGTCACCGGATGAGTGTACTGGGGAGGCATGACGCTCAATGACGGCAAAGTCTTCTTTGCCGTTTTACTCAAAATTGTTGACGGTTACTGTAAAATTTAGCTTTATGTCCATATTGAAAACAGGATTTGCACTTTAATTTAGTTTCATATCTACAACTTTTCTGTTTGTGATTCAGTTCACTGCAGTTGTAGCATCCGGTATAACTGTTCATGGTCATTGTTGGTCTATTATTCATAGTTATAGAATGTAATTAGTATAGTTCCATGTCCACCATCATGTCTCGATGTAGCTGTTGCATCCGCATACAGATCATGCGCCTGGGATGATTTACTTTGACTTAATTTAACAGGCGGGAAGCCAGGTCTGATGATCGAAGACTGAGAAACTCCATGTACGTGATCTGAGATCGCACACCCAATTAATCTTACACCTTCAGCATTTAGGTGGATGCCGTCACTTGTGAGATGCTTTTCAGGATCTATGGCGTCATGTTCAATGACTTTCCATCCGCGTCTAGCTGCTAGCTGGTCAAATAACCAGTTTGCCTCATACGTTTTCCATTCAAGCTCTTTTTGGAAAAGTTTTCGGGGGATTATTGAACTCAGAGCGATCGTTAAGACAGTAGGGCATTTCACTAAGATCTGATCTGTAAGAGATTCAATCTGTGTCACTAACATGCTCGGGTCAGTGTTTACCAGGTTGTTTGTTCCGACGTGCAGAACAACTTCACTTGCACGATATTTGTTTGTAAGAAAATGAGCATTTTCAAAAATATTTTCCACTCTAGCACCGGGTAAGGTTTTGCAGAAAACTCGTACATTCTCAGTTGAAAGTGACATGGGTGTAAGATGCCCCACTATTTAATCCCCAATCACAAGGGTGGTTTTAGTCACATTAGTGTCATTTCCCGATGTAACATTAGTAGTATCTTCATTTCTACTATTCAATTTCGTGTAAGTCTTGTTTTGTTTGTTTCTGTACGCGTCGATCTGCAAATCGACATCAGATTTGGCATGATTAATGTCATCATGTGACGAAATGATAGGGGTCGGGATAGGAAGGTCAGTTTGCAAGGGTTCCTCATCGGAGCAATTTGGATCTCATGGTTGTACAATGGCACCATACTCTTTGACACAGTCGATGTGTATGTCAGTGGATTTACCAAAGTACAGCCCAACTAAGAGTTCATTGACCTTAAGTTGCATCATTTTAAAATCATTTAAGAGGTCACCCAGCTTTTCATTCAAATCAGGATTTGTATAAACAAGAGGTTGCAGTTGGCTTTGAAGGTATATATTATGCTAGTATTATGCGTTTTAAAAGAATTATTTTGATTCAACCAAATGAAAACTTTTCAGAGTTCTGTACGTTATCTCATAATAATTCAACATGGCTTTTTTAAAAATAATAGTCGGGTCAAAATATGGTTTGACCCCCCCCCCCCCCCCCCCCGAAAAAAAATGCAACAAAAGGTTTTTCAACGGTTTTACGTAGTATTCATTCTCAGGAATAACATACTAAAAGTATACCAAATCGAACGTTCAGAAAACTGTTATTTTCAAGATGGCGTCAAAGATGGCCGCCGATAACTAAAAATGACCATATATCACTTATTATTCATCCTAGATACATAATTTTGGTGTCTATCTCATGGTTGGGGGGGGGGGGTCAGAGAATCTATTGAGACAAGTAAGAATGGTTTGTGATGGTATAGGAAACCCCAATATCCAAGATGGCGTCCAAAATGGCCGCCATAACATAAACATGGCCATAAGTCATTTCTTATCCACCCGAGAGACATAATTGGGGTGACAATGCTATGGTGTTCGGGGTCAGAGAATCCATTAGGATAAGTTAGAACGTCAAGCAGTGGTTCAGGAAACCACTAAAATCTAATATGGCGCCCAAAGGGCCACAAAACCTCCGAAAGTTCTCAGTAGAGGGCGTACTTTATGAACAGGAAATGAACCTATAATTTATTTTAGATTGTCTTAAAGTTATAAGATTATGGCAGGAGGTAATTCAAAAGTTACATTTAAAGGTGAGTTCCGCGTCATACCAAAAGATGTTAAAAGATGGGAGTTGTTGCTACCTTGTTTGGCGTTCAACAATAAGGGATAGAACAACGTCAATCTGGCGCTGGTCAGTGGCTGCCGGGCTCACGATCAATTGGGCAAAAAGAATTTCTGTTTCGGTTTAATAAAATTTGGAGTGGACTATTAGGCTATTATTAAAAGCTATTGTATTGTGAAAGAAAAGGTGTGGAATGGATCAGAAACAGTTGATCATGTAGCATGTACGTTTTGGTGTGTACTGTAAGGTTCTGGAGTCATCAAAATCATCATGAATTTGGCAGAGTCTTGGTAAAGTAACTAGCACCGTACACAGAAAGCTATATATGGGACAACACACATGGTGTCGGGGCTAGTACTACCTTGATTTCCTTGTCTTTCTATGCTCATTTCTCAGCCAGTATACATTTTCTTCCAAAATTGTTGGCACATGTCATTTATTTGTAATCTTGAACATTCAGTGTAAGCTTCGTTTGATTCTGTGAAAATTAATTTTTCTATTTTTTTTACCAGAACTGGACTTTATCTTTAATCGAAATTGACATTGATGATTGAAAACCCATTTGTATGGGAATATCCGGCAATACTGCTGGAATATTTGTAATAAATTGTATCAAATTTATAGTAAAGTATATCATTTTTATTTCTAGAAAAGAAGGAACTCTGCCATCTGTACAGAAAGTAGTACATACGCTTAACAATTACAGAGACGAGGAATACAAAATAACCTTCAAAAAGGGGAAACTAGGGATGCACTTACAGAAATGGGAACAAATCGATGCATTTTTACTTTAATGGATGTGGGTATTATTATTATTATTAGTTTTATTATTATTATTAATTCTCTCTCTTGTTCAGGTGGAAAAACCGGAACAGGTTGCATGCAGTGTGTGTGTCGGCGTGAAGGGGGTGTGAGGTGGGTGGGTGGGCTAGGGGGAGGGGGGTGAAGAGTTCGTGTGGTGTGAGTTGAGGGTTTGTGAGTGTGTTGATTGGGTCGGGCTATGTAAAATTCATGTCTTTCTTATGGTTATTTTGATTATTAACTGTTACATGAAAGAACAAATGTACAAACATGTACGATCTGAGATTTTTCTTTGTTCATTGTAATTCATGAAATTTTGTTGTATCTTATGTTGATCTTGCTTTGTATTACATACTGTGATAATTCTTTTGTAATGTGAATTTTATGAGGAAGGAAATCTCCGGAACAGGTTGCATACAGTGTTTGTGTGTGAGTTTTGTGTGTGTGGAAGGGGGTTTGGTGTGGGTGGGATAGAGGAGGGGGGTGTCATGAGTTTGTTGGTGTGAGAGTGTGTGACAGGATGGTACTATGTAACTTTAAAATCTTACTCTACTGTTATTTTTATTATACACTGTTACATGCAAGAACAAATGTAGAATCATGTAAAATCTGAATTTTTGTTAATGTTTATTGATTGATGTAACTCATGAAGTGTCTTGTATCAAAGATCATGTTTTATATTGCTTATTTTTATAATTTCTTGTTATATGTGAATTTTTTGTTATGTGAAATTATGAGGAAGGAAATAAAATATCATTTAAAACAACAAATAATGTATCTCTCTCACCCTTATGGTGTCACCGACCCTCACTCCGCATATTGTCGAATTTGGGGGGGGGGGGTGAAAAAGAAAAAGTAATAATGATATCCAGACACACATTCATTAATACCCAACCACCATACAATTAAACATTTTCAAAACCTCGTGTTGTTCATGTGTCATTTTATAGCGAATATACATGCAGATCTCCATATACCTTTATTTTGTTGAGAAATGTACTTGAGTAAGGATAAACCATCTTTCGCTTCACTATCAAGTGACTCGTTTTATGGATTGTGGCATACATCAAGTTGGCAAGGTCCACACACACTGTTACATGGCAGTCCGTAATCTCTACAGGTACAGCGAGTTGTGCTACAAGCAGTACAGCAGTTGCAATGAATCAACTTAAGAAAATTAATAGGTGCAGACTCCATATTCAACATCAGTGGGATCAGGTGATTGTCCTCTAATTTCAAGCCCCAGTCTGTGACGTCCATGTCTTCTTCGCTCTCAATCTATGCCATGACTTAGAAGTATGTTCTGAGGGAGGGGAATTTGGTGGAGGCTGGCGTAGGAGGGAGTCGCATTGGCAATTTTCCTGACGAACAAGTTGTATCATAATGATGCAAGTGAGTCATTACAGAGGCAACCAAACATGACATACATTGCTTTGATACCAATTTCCTCTATTAGTTCCTTTGGCTGACTTGGAAGAAGGAAAATACAAGCACAGGATTCTTAAGTGGGGTTGCTTTTCTCAAGCTTCTGGAAGAGTGCTTTTTCCGATTACAAATATCCTGGAAGTCTAATCGCATCCAGTGTAGACTTGTCGAAAACGTAGTTGTGACCATCTTTACCCAGGTCCACTCCCAACTGCTCAATGTTATTCACCTTTGGAGCCTTAGCTGCAGTGTCAGACCGGAAGTATAGTTCCCTGCTATCTACATCCGCGTAATGCAAGAGTAACACCAATGTGTCAGTGTCTTTATACAATCAAAGTAGTAGACTGACGACGAGAAGAATTCACTTCAACTGTAGCAATATGTACTTCTGAATCAATCCCCGAATGCACTGAGGACGGTGCAAATACTCTTCCTCAATTTCTCACTAATGAGATAAATGAGTCCCTGCTTATTGCAGTCTCTTGATAAAAACTCATCCTCTTGCCTGAGAATACTGTGTCTGCATTGAATCTGACAACTGGATGGGCATTCTGCCCAGGTCGCTGGTGTGCATTATCATTAATTGATGGCCCTCCACCAAAGCCGTAACAAAAACAATTGCAGAACCATTTTTGGTTGCCGCTATAATGACTCTAATTGCATCATTACCATACAACTTGTTCGTCAAGAAAATTGCCAATGCGACTCCCTCTTACGCCAGCCTCCACCAAATGCACTCCCTCAGAACATATTATTAAGTCATGGCATGGATAAAGAGCGAAGAGGACATGGACGTCACAGAATGGGGCTGGAAATTAGAGGACAATCACGTGGTTATACAGAGGCTCCACCTAGTAATCTTCTTAACTTGAAATCATTGCGACTGATGTACTGCTTGTATCACACCTCGCTATACATGCAGAAGTTACGGACTAGCATGAAACAGCGTGTCTGTGGACCTTGCTGTCTTGATGTATGCCACAATCCATACGCCGAGTAACTTGATAGTGAAGCAGAAGATGATTTTTCCTTAATCAAGTACACTCCTCATCAAAATGAAGGAATGTGAAGATCTGCATGTAAATTTGCTATAAGATGACATGAACAACACAAGGTTGTAAACAAGTTTAATTGTATGATGGGTGGATATTATGAATGTGTGTCTACTGTCTAGTTACTTTGTATTTGTCACCCTCTCCCCCATCCTCGTGTCAACAATGACATGTCAATAGTTGAGTTAACCCTTTTTTGTGGGGGGGGGGTGGATTAGGATCGGTGACACCATAAGGGTGAGAGAGATACATTATATGTTCATTTCCTGTACATAAAGTGCGCCCTCTAGTGAGAATTTTTTGTGGTTTTGTGGCCCTTTGGACGCCATATTGGATTTCGTGGTTTCCTGAACCACTGTTTGACGTTCTAACTTATCCTAATGGCTTCTCTGACCCCGAACACTATAACATTGCCACCCCAATTATGTCTCTATGATGGATAAGAAGTGATTTGGGGCCATTTCTAGGTATCGGCGGCCATCTTGGACGGCATCTTAAAAGTAACAGCGTTCTGAACGTTCGATTTTGGTATACTTTTAGTATGTTATTCCTGAGGTCGAATATTACAAGAAACCGTTGAAAATCTTTTGTTGCAATTGTTGGGGGTTAAGGTACTTTTACCGTATAATGACCTAACTATAATAGTATGCATGTGCAAATCTTATTAGAATTCGTGATATAAAAAGTGCTATATTTTTAAACAAGATTTCATTGCAAATGCACGCAAGACCGGTTGTGCTACATAACAATAAATCACAACTCATATTAACAGACTTAAGTCATAATACTCATTTACTCTTGTAGATAATAACAGTAACACAAAATACGTGTACATTGCAGTTTCCAGATTGAAAATGATAATAACAGTTGCACCCATACTAGATCCATGGAAGTGGTTTTAAACATGCATCGTGAATAAAGAAAATTGATTCTATCAAGCTTCTTTCCAACATTTGGGTGAAGAAAAGTTGTTACAGAAAGCGTTGCTCTATTAGCGCATGTCGGGTTTCAAAGCATTGTTAGTATAGGGTATATGTATACAGTTGCTTCAAATGTGTTCAAACCAAACGACGTAATTAGAGAATAAAATTGTAATCAAATAGAAAATTTATCACTCAAAGAGATCATACCAGATTGAAATGAAGACGTTGCAACAATTCCGACGTTACTTACCACTTTACGATGATTCATGATGAAAATATGTCCTGATACTGTATGTGCCTGCATGTTCGTGGTGATTTTCAGTGTCTGGCTGGACTCAGAGATATATTCCGCCACTGTTTTGGCCACTGCTTGGTCTTGGCTCTCGTATGCTACATCTACGATGAAGTCATCATTGCTACTCCCATAATGTGAAATCTGTCTTTTCCATGCTGTAAGACGAGATACGATATCCAATCCGATCTCCTTCTGCTGGGCCGATGTGAAGTACAGTAGGTACCGGTATTCTCTTGCTTCCGTTATTATTTTAGCCATCAACCCGTCATAGTCATTACGGTTTGCGTTGTAAAGAGATGCAAGATACATTCCTGACAGATATTCCTGGAAGAGCTTATGAGGGAACTTCACCATTTGAATAGCTGAATACTGATTATGTCTTCTTTCTCGCCTCGGAAGAACTTTCTTTTCTCTAGTGAGAACACCAATTTTGCATCCTACATCTATAGATTTTCGATAGCTTTGAATCTCTCCTTCTGTGAATACCAACCGTCTCTCCAGAAGACCCTGGAAGGCAATGCGGCCAATCTGAAGTAAGTGATGACGAATATCTGAACGATTCTCCCTTAATTTGCCTTCAATAATACCTGAAGATGGAATGTGCTTCGATAGGTAATAATCAACCAAAAAGTGGACCATCTCATCAAATAGCTGGGAGAATGTTTGCAGCTTGGACATTGCCTCTCGGCGCTCTCCATCAAATTCTTTCCACATGATGCACAGCATGGCTGTGTATATGGGGTAGGGGGCCATGTTCTCTCTGATCACATCGTTGTTTGATATGAATCGGTTTAGATCTTCAGAGGAAGCTGTGTCTGAATGAAAGAACTTGGTGATGTAAGAAGAGAGGTTTTCAGCAGAGAAACCTTCTACAGCAATGAAAGCAAACACTTTTCTGAGATCGGCATTCTTCCTAATCTCATCTGATCTCCATTGTCGAGATGTGATTAGTACTGTCCCTGACTTGAACAGACGATTAAGAGTGATCAGGGCGATTTGCTGATTGCTGTCAAGATTGACAGCAAACTCATCTAGGCCGTCCAAGACAAGAAAGACGTCATCCGGATTTGAGAGGATGTGCTTGTCTAGCTGTTTGGCTGTGACGGGATTATTGTCAGAAAGATATGACTTTACTATCTCTCCAACAGTCTTGCCCTCTGTCTGGCGAAGGAGGATGACAAGAACCAGTTTGAAATCTTGGTAGCCTTTTCCGTGAATCCAATCCCAAGCGATCTTGGCGCAAAAAGTGGTCTTCCCTACACCACCTTCACCTTCTACCAACAAGCGTTTGGGAAAGCTTCCGTTGACTTTGGTCCTGAGCAGGTTGTCGTAGAGAAGCGGTGTTTTGCGTTTTGTACCTTTTTCTTCTTCCATCAACGTTAGATTGGTGTAGATACGTTTAAATTGAAGTACAAGTTCGATGTTCAGTGGATCGGCTTGAATCTGACATAGATGAATTGCCAAATAGTGTTTGACCTCTTCAGCAACCCGTTGGATTTCCTCCTTTGTCATGGACGGTATGTGATCACCAACCTGACCTGTGATGAGAATGGTGAAGAACGTTGTCTTTAGAATGACTAGAAAAATATGACCAGTGTTTAATATCGAACAACAGCAGTATTAGCATCAGCAGCACCAACAACAACAGGGGGGAATTTTGTAGCACAGTATCGTATCATCAGAATAATTAACTTCCTAAATCTCTATTTATATTTTCATGCGGATCAGGGGCTGAAAAACCATTTGTTACCTAGGGGCTCTCACATTGTGTAAGTGGTTGACGTTGAACCTTGAAATCAGTCTTCCAGGAAAGAGTTACTTATTAAAGTCAATGGTAGAATGTCAATCCCTTTGGTCAAAAAGTAAGATCATGCGCAAAGTGTCATGTAAAATGTGCATGATCTAGTACGTTGCATACCTAAACAAGTTAAATCGGACACCCCCCCCCCCCCCCCCCTCTCAATGTAGGAAATGAAAGCTCTTATTACCAATCATGTGAAAGAATATGTTTGAAGTTTGAAGTTTCTTTATTCCACATTTTACATCGAAAAACAGTTTAATTTCTTTTTTTTAAATACTAATACGTGATGATACAAATTTTGCTGAGAAGCCGCCTACTAATTGATATATTTGGTAAATTATTATATCTATATATCTGGACCGGAGAGATATCACGTACGTGTCGCGTAGTCCCATATACATCTTTCTGTGTACAGTGCTTGTAACTTTACTAAGACTGAGTCAAATTTCTTATCATTTTGATCATTTCAGAACCTTGCAATACACACCAATACTTACACTGTTGGTCATAAGGGTGGAATAATTATTTTTACCCCAATTTATAGAATGATTTTGACAATTATTTATTCCAAATAGATCTAGATAATAGTATACATTCTCAGATTTATTGACTAATAATGTGTGAGTATATGTTTTGTGTGACTGCATGTGTGTGCTAATATGCTAATCAACTAGGGGACCTACGTCCTTAAGGCATAACTGACAGTAATGAGGATTAATACCTCACACAAGAGCACTAATATAGCACATCGACACGGTTTTGATCCTGGGGGCTCAAAGTAACGAGGCCAGTGCTTAGCCAATGAATCATGACTGTACGCAGCGAGGGCTAGGGTATGTCGCCGCCCCCACAAATACAAAAATCCAAAGAAAATGCAATAAATTATCCATAATTCATTGCATTTAGCCCCGACCCCGAACATAAAAAAATTCCTCTGTGTGGCCATGTCTTGAACCATAATGCATGGTCCTACAGAGGAATTTTTCCTGTTGGGGACCGGGGGAAAATGCAATGAATTATTGTTAATTTATTGCATTTTCTTTGTATTTTTGTAATTGTGGGGGCGGTGACGTACCCTAGCCCCTGCTGCGTACAGTCATGATTCATTGGCTTAGCAATGGCCTTGTTACTGTGAGGACCCAGAATAAAAACCTTGTCGATCAGCTATATTAGTGCCCTTTTGTGAGGCATTAATCCTCATTACTGTCAGTTATAACTTAAGGACATAGGTCCCCTAGTTGATTAGCATAGTAGAACACACATGCTTTAGCAGTCACGCAAAACGAACACTCGCAAATTATTATTAAATAAAATCTGAGAATGTATACTATCATTTAGATCTATTAGGAATTAACCATTGTCAAAATCATTCCATAAATTGGGGTAAAAATAATTATTCCACCTTTATGACCAACAGTGTATGCTAGATGATCAACCTTTTCTGATCGATTCCACAACGTTTCTTTCACAATGGAATCGCATGACCAGAACTGGCCTTTATCTTTAAAAGGTCCGTTAAATTGTTAGCCTTACCATTCATCAAGTTGTATGTGAACGCATGTACATGTATATTCTCTGTGTCCACATACACAAATTTCATCGTATAGCTATCCCGAAACTGTATAGTTATACCGTTTCGGGATATAGCCATACGATGAAATTGTGTGTGTACGCTTACTAACGATACGTCATATTAAGAAACGTTGTATAACCAAACGCGGGTCTGGGCATCGATACAAAATCATGTAATGTTTTGTGTGTGGACGTATGGTCGAACTAGAACGGTAAAGCTGGGCGGGGCTTAAATGTATAGACCAGTTCTGGTATTGGTGTGTACTGCGAGGTTCTGGAATCATCAAAATGATAAGATATTTGGCCCAGTCTTGGTAATGTTAAAAAGACTGTACACAGAAAGATGTATTTTGGACTAAGCGACACGTGCGCAATATCTATCCAGTCCGGATAGATATAATAATTTACCAAATATATCAATTAGTAGGCGGTTTCCCGGCAAAATTTGTATCATCACGTATTAGTCCAAACATATTCTTTCACATGATTGGTAATAAGAGCTTCCATTTCATTTTTTGAGAGGGGGCGTTTCCAAAACTGGTCCCCTTACCTTTAACGTGACCGCACTCGAAAGTAGACATGACCTCTCATTTCTGCTTCTGTTTCATGACCACAGTAGCAAACTGCGCACATAATTATACGACGTTTCGCTGTAGAGTTTTGGATACGTCTTGTTCTTATGTGTGCGGACACCCTGTTCGTTATACAGCGATTCTTTATACAACGTTTATAGAGTTTCGGGATAATTATTTTTGTGTGTGGACGCGCTGTATGTGTAAAACTGTACCTTTCTGTACGCTCTCAGCAAGCTGTGCCAGCTTAATTCGTTGCAACGTGACCACCAACGCCTCCCTCGCCTCGCTTTCACGTACTCTCTTCCGCCATTCGTAAAGCATCTTATAGGTAGCATACAGAGTGTTGCCCATCTGATCTTTCTCAAACCGACTTAGTTCAGCCTCAGTGAATCCCAAAGCTAGTCCGACCTTCCTAAAATCTGATGAATCCATATTGTCAGCAAGGAGATACAGTTCGAGGTCAGTCAGGTTCCCAGGTCTAAATCAATAGACAAACGAAAAAATATTTAATTTCACACAGATCTATAGATAGTTGCGAGACCTCTTATCGTTTTGTTATTATTTATCTTGGAAAATACCATTGCTGAATGCATTGCATTATAATATTGTTTTAATGCCTAGAATGCAAGGATCCACAAAGCACTGTACAATATGGCCCTGTTAAAACATAACAACACTATGCAAACTTCCTAACCTTTCGGTTTTATTCATCAATTTGTATATTCCGAAAATGATTTTTACCAGAAAGTCATCGCCCATGTTCTGCTAGAACTTAAACCAGACGCTAGGACCCTTTCTTAGGAGAATATAACCATACATCATCAAAAAGCTGAGTAGACCTTAAATTAATATACGTAATTATAACTTATTTTCATTTTATTACTGCACAACAATTTATTTAAATCAATTAAAATTAATTCAAGTTATTTAAAAGTTCTCTGTCCACACACTCCCAATTACGTATCAACACTAGCAACAACAAAAAAGCCGCTACGTCATTCAATGTAAATCTCTTGGAAACACATCACCATGATATGTACAAAATTCAGAGGTAATATTGTCAGGGACAAGAATACATTTTCACCTCTTGACATTTTTTCTTCTGACATTTTGACCTCTGACAATTTTCCATCGAGCCATGTCGAACCACCCCAACAGAAGCGGCATATGGCAAATACAAGTCTCGTTAGAAATGGAAGAGTGCTGCGTTCGATGTGATTTAAAACTCTTCGACATCACATAAGAAACGGTCTAATTGTCAAAATAAATACTATTAAATGAATAACAATATCCATACAATTAATATGAAAGTGCTCCATATTTTAGAATTGAGATGCAGGTAAAATATATGGAGAGATGTGGAAATATCCAGACTTTGAAGTGATGTAGTTTGAAAACTAGCCAATGAGACTAGCAACACTTAATGAAGTAATTACCATGGCAACTGAAATCAAACCACAATCGATTGATTATGTTGCAGACATTTTGAATCCACTTTATTAAAAATTTGATGATAAAAGATACTGACAAATTGTGTTTTTGTAAAGAGCTTGATTTGCTGAATCTAGAAGTACGGTACTAAATCATGTCTTTTTATTCCACATCTGTTCAAGGAGGAATGAATATGCATAATTGATGAGAAGCTAGAAAAATGTATCCGCACAGAAAATCTAAATTATGTTATATCTGACATGTAATTTTACCATGATTAAAAAAAGCAATTTGATAGAGAATCTCAATGCCCAATTATTTGTGATTTTAAATCCCCAATAGGAGGAGCGGTTGCGTATGACTCTCTGAGGTATACATGTTGTGCAATCGACAGTGGAAGAGGTATGGAAAATGGTGTTGTACATGTAAATGATTTGATAATCGATAGTCATGTTTATCATTGTTCATATGCATGAACTGTGGTCATAGAAATTCCTTTCTTTTGAACACGTACGTGGATAAGAATAAGGAAAGTTATTTTTCATGTTCCTATTATATTTCTCTACTGCAGGAAAAACCGACACGTTGCATACCGACAACTTGCCAGATGGTGCTGGGTATACATTGGAAGATCAGTGCAGGTCCCATTGCCTTCTTGTGCAGTCACGCGGATACGAACAACTTTCCCTTCTGATAAATACAGTTGATTCGAAGAGCCTAGAATACAGAGACTTCCATGTGGAAGGGGGTGCGGTGTATCGATATGAATCTTTAATTGTTGAGAGTACTTTGTTTTGTCACTTCTCTTCCTTTGCAAAATTTGAAAACTGAAAATATGATATTCTGGCAACCAATGTCAGCCTTGCGAATCGCGCCTCTATGCTTTCATGTGCAACAGCCATTTGATCCCTTTTAATACGAGTCTCAATGCAAAATATACTTGTTCTATTCCAAATTAAATCATTCGTTAATATATAAACTCTGTTGGGTATAACTTCAAACTATGCAGTAAATATTCTTACACGCTAATTGTAATATATTATTAAATAGGATTTTCTGCTATAGTTAAAACATTTCCATTTTTCCTACTCTCAAAGTAACAATTACTTAAAAGAAGGTGTTTCCATTTGTTTGAATCATAATGGATATAAGCTTTTTTCTCACATTCGGATGTGTATTCGTTGTTAATACTGTGTACAATTGTGGCTGTTCATTTTAGCCTCGTTAAAATCATCAAAGTAATTTTTGTCAGCTGTGATTTGATAGCTTATCACTTTTTTATGAATATGAAAATGGTTTCCACAATGTGTGAAAAATGCTATTTCACCTTCTTTACTGAAATTTGTAAGTTATTGTAAAAGAGATCTGTATTAAAATTCAAAAGAAAAGTCTTCAACCTGATATCCTGGTTTTTTGTCTATTTGTTCAAAATACTTTAGATGTTCATACCTTCGAACTTTAAAATGATAAATTACATGTACCCTCTTAAATGCAATGCAAAATTTTGGAAAATTTCGATAATTGAATTGATAGTAATTCTTTAAAATGGTGTTATGTGTGGATGCCCCTGTAGATGTATTATAAGCACTAGAAAATCTAGCCCCTAAAACACATCTGCTTTCTGCTCCCGGTAAATTTTAAATATTTCAAATAGCGCCTAAGGACATTCCATGGTAGCTGCGACCATGAAAATATCAGAATATGCAGTTCTGATATATAATTTCAAAACGAGCATAGCAATTTGGTCGATTGTAGTAAAAAAAAATTGTTTGAAAGCTAAAGTAATATCAGTCTTGAGAGGGCGCTATACAATATAAAGAGTTTATTATTTACAATTTCATCACTTTAGACTCGATTTCAACCTCGACAGTGATCATTGAATATTGTAAAATCGCATGTGCCTCTAGAATGTTCATTTGAACAAAATTGATGACCCCATACCAAGATTTGATAATATTTGAAAATGTTGCAATTGTATATAATCTGTGCTTACGTATCATTTGGACCAGGGTTCAGTTCAACGTCACCGGACCTCAATAGGAGGGTATTGGTCATGTCTGGACAGTCAATGTCTTTGATAGCATCTGCTTTACCACTGGTTGTCCCTGATCCGAGGGCCAGATAGGTCTGTGATCCATGACATTTCTGTACTTTCTGGTGGAAAATAATGGACAGGAGACACTTTTGTTAAGGGTGACGAGACATAATTTGTCAAAATACACTTAGAATCACGAATGAATATTAAGAATGCTGTTCAAAGTAGACATTCATTGAAAATCACAGAACTGGCAAATAATATATCGCGTATAAACTTTATGTCAACAGCGGACAATAACACAAATAAAGCACATCTCTGGATTCGGAATAAACGAGCGCTTTGCCAGAAAAGTTAGCCATTTTTTATGACATCACATGATGGACAAATCCTGCTAAGAAGAAAGCGTCCTATAAAATTACGGAAATATGTTTAGGGCATTTTTTTCTCAATAATAAGAGTTTGATTGATTTCAATCATAAATATTTTAAGTAGAAGTGATGTTGATGGTAAACAATTATTAAATGTACAACAGCATCTTTCTCACAACCTAAAGTAAAGCTACAGCAGATTTCTTTATTGTTTTCATAACGCTGCATTTTCTTTAATCAAAATGAAACGATGTTCTAATTTGAAAGTGAGGCAACGCATCAATCAGTTAGATTGACGCTGGTGAAGTAAGATAAATAAGTGAAGAGGAGACTACGAATACGCACTGAACATGTGTACAACATTATAGGACATCGTCTGCTTCTACTCGTTCAGGCCCTTGACGTACATCACGGATCTCTGCAGTGTTAGAAAAGCTCTTTAAGTGCGAAAATGGGATGGTATTTTAACATTTTAAAGTTGATAATAATTGCTACTTAGAATGTTTCCACCCAGGGAGTTTTGATAAAAGTTTTCAATCTACCCTTCCCTTATGCATTGATACAAATTTTCAAAACCAATGGAGAAGAGGACTTTAACAATTGATAACGGAGGAAAATACTTTCAAATGTTAATCATACCTCCATAGGTGTTGTTTGTTCAGCATTTCTCGTTGTATCTTGCCTGGGTTTAGGTGATAAGCCCGATGATTGGTCCCCTATCCCAGAGGGTGCAGAGTTTGATGTCTCCTCCTTATCTGGTATGATACTCTCCATGCTAAGGACGGGCCCATCACCAACGGCTGCAGGTGAGTGATTGTTCGCTTCTATGATGCTCACATCACTTTGGTCTGTTTTACTGCCTTGAGTATAATTAGAAGGGTATCCAGCTGACTTCTTGTTGGAGATTGAAATTTGATGAATGGTAATGTATCTATTATCCAATTCGTCTTCTTCACATGGATGGGTAGCTAGATTTTTCACGTCGGTGGAATCAGGTACAGGGTTAGTCTCCTTTGCCGTTGCAGAACCACTGTTTTCAGCGCACAAAGCCTCAGAGTGAGAGGTATCCTTCTTACCGGGGCTGTTAACATTACCTCTGCTATTGTTGATGTCGCACGAAGGCCCTGTGAGAGTGGTATTAAAGGTGAAATTCAAAGAAAATCACAAATATGTCAACTAATGTATCAGTAGAAACTGGTAAGCTAACAGATGGCTACCGTACAAGTTTTAGGTCAACTACATATCTGGTGATTTATACAAATACAACCACCTCCATAACAGCTGGAATATACGAGAGATTCGCAGGAAAAATAACGATGTTTTAATGACGTCACTATATGGACCAATACTGCCCAAGCAGACGACATCCCATAAAGAATAAACACAATTGCAAGGCTATTATTTCTCAAATTACAATGAGTTTATTGTATATAAATGTAATGGCATGTCAAACCATTCAAAAGGGGATATGACCCGATTCTGATAACTAAAATATTTTGCTGGTAAAAACACAGAATAGGGGTTAATTAACAATCAAAGAAACCAGACTTTCAAATTGAAAACCCCCCGGAATGATATTAGGGACGGCATTTGTTCCCTCTTGAAACGCCGAACATACCGCGGTGTGTGCAGCTGAATATACAATGGCGTCTTATTTTGTTTACAAGCGACAGATTCCTTTTTTTGTATCGCTGCATTTGTCATTAAAAAAAAATAATGCGCGAGGTTTAGAGTGAGGCAATATAATCTACATTTAGCCTGACGGTAGTGTAGTAAGAGAAAGAACTCAAGAAAAGATGAAAACACAGGCCGCACTGAAAAGGTGTGAGATGTCATGGGACATCGTCTGCTTGTGCAAAGCATGTCCATACTGTGATCTCACACATCTCGGCAGCGTTGGTAGAGCTTTTCAGGTGCTATGCCGGGGCTGTATTTAAGCGTTTTGTAAATTATAATAATCATTACTTCGAATATTTCCAAGCATTGAATTTTGATAACCTTGTCGAATTAAAGCTTCAACTTTGCGATAATGAAAATAAAGTTAGTTGTTAAAACCAATGAATATCTACTTTAAGGTTGACTTTGTATAAAGATGCAGTGTGATGGTTTCCTATTACCTCCCGAACTTTTTGCAACATTTGAAGAGCCATTGGGAGATGAGGTGTTACACTTGGGTGTGTTGTTTTCTTTGGGTGACTCCGCTTTTTTGTTTCTTTTGATTAAGTTGTCAAGTTTCCTCCAAAAGTAGTTGTAGTCATATTCTTTCCTCCCTCGACATCTAAATTTCCCGATCCTGACACGCCACTCACTGAGAGATACAGGCATGGTGACATGGAGATGCTGTATTGCAGATTAAAAGAAAGTACATAAATCAGTGAAATATTTCAAAAATTAGTAGAATTTTCTTGTAAAGGTATTGTTCCTAGCAGTGAATCACACTTTGTGGAGTTGGAGATAATGAAGTGATTATGTTTTTTTTATTTTTTTTATTTATTATATTTTTTTTAAATTCATTTTCCACTCAAATATCCACAAATTAAATGACATAAACCATACAATAATACAATATATAATAGAACAAATGAATTATCGGGTAACGAAAATGAAATAAGTTTACAGAGTACATTTAAGTTTGAGAATAAGACGAAATATTTTATATTGCTTGATTTAACTGTCCACAATGCGTGAAACTGTTTGTCTGTGTGTGTGCATGTGTGTGGGTGTTTCTAATTCACTTAATCCATGCAATTGCAATTGTTCAACCTTTCCTCTTTCTATTTACATTGTTGTGTGATTGCAAATCATCAGGTTTGCACTTCTATAGAGGTTGTTCCAAATGATGTCATATAACAAAAGATTGTATGGTCAATTTAAACTATATGGTAGGTTACAAAAGCCCAAATTACCCACTTAAGCAATACCCAGCGTACATGTATATGACATGAATATGATACAGGTATATAAAGTTGATACAATTAAGCAAAATTTAAATGTTTTCTAAAAAAATTATGGGGAAAATGGATTTTTCATCTGAAAATACTTTTTGTTTAAAGGGCACTCTGTACACGTATCTCATCTGTGCAGAAAGGATTATTACTGCCATTATCCAATGCTGGAATTGGTATTAACGCTTAGTGATAACAATTTTATCAAGCAATTTCATTGGTTGCATCCATGCACAATTGAGGAGCACAAAGTTTTCCAGTATGTATTTATAAAACACCAATCAGTAATCAGTATCCGATTCCTTAGTAGGAGACCAGTCTGTAGGTCCCGTGACCAATCTCTGGGAACAAAGGTTTGAAAGTGTTTTTGTGTTCCCTGATGAACACCAAACAATTTTGACTTGGGCTGCCCCCTGAAAAATCACGGGGCATTTTCGTGAGGGGTCAACAAAGGTCATACAGGGTCGAAATTCAAACATATTCAAATCGTGTCGATATGCATATCAAATTACTCGTCTAGTCATGAAGATTCCAAAAATGTATAGTTTGCTATACCTCCGACCTTAAATGAGGGCGCTATGGTAAAAAAACGTTGAAAGGTCAACACACTTTTGACTGGTGGTCAAATTCACCAAAACATATAACCTTATTTAATTGCATATCAAATTACTCGTCTGGTCATGAGGATTCAAAAAAATGTATATTTTGTTATACCTCCGACCTTAAATGAGGGCGCTATGGTCAAAAAGGTCAATGCACTTTAGACTGGTGGTCAAATTAACCAACACGTCCGATTCTAATGATTTTAGTATCTAATAATATGTTTTGTGACATGGCGAATTCAACTATACAACTTTCAAAAGTAAAAGTGTGGTTAATTTGACCACCAGTCTAAAGTACATTGACCTTTTTGACCATAGCGTCCTCATTTAAGGTCGGAGGTATAACAAACTATACATTTTTGGAATCCTCATGACCAGACGAGTAATTTGATATCCAATTTGAGAAGGTTAACTGCGTTGGTGAATTTGACTACCTGTCAAAAGTGTGTTGACCTTTCAATGTTTTTTTTACCATAGCGCCCCTCATTTAAGGTTGGAGGTATAGCAAACTATACATTTGTTGAATCCTCATGACCAGGCGAGTAATTTGATATGCATGTCGACAGGATTTAAATATTTTTGAATTTCGACCCTGTATGACCTTTGTTGACCCCCTCACGAAAATGCCCGGAATTTTCAAGGGGGGCAGCCCAAGTCAAAATTATTCGGTATTCATCAGGGAACACAAAAACACTTTCAAACCTTTGTTCCCAGAGATTGGTCACGGGACCTATACTACCTACTAAAGAAACTTGTAAAACATAATTTTCACATGGCTGTAGATCTGCAAAATTTCCAAATGACAAGAAAATGGATTACCAATTTGTGGGGGTAATAAGCATGAAAATGAAAATAAGTTGTAGCCTCTTCAAAATTAATTTATTCATACATTTTTCCTTTCATTTGATGAATTACCCTCACATGTACTAGTCTTATGTACAAATATTTTTCAAATGCTTGACCCCTCCAACAAAATGTACATACGTGTGCAAAAGAAAAGCGCATTTAATACCTGATTTAATGATCCTAAAAATATAGTATCTTCCTCAAATACATACATTATAAGCTAGTGTGAAATATAAATGGGCTTTAATATTGCTTGTTTTTTCTATTGCTTATTCATTAACCATGGTTTATCGTTAAGCAAAGAAATTCAAAGGATCCCTGTACAAAATTATATTCTATGAATCTATAATGTTTCACAAATAACTAGAATGCTTGATTTACGCACTGAAATCGACATACCTTTTTTGAGCAATGTGCAATCTAAGATACGTGTTTAACCTATACTGTTTGTCACCTGTGATATTGGCACAGCAAGAGTTGAGATCAATCAACCGACCAACCAATCAATCCATCCACACATCCATCCATCCATCAATCGGTCATCAAGTAAATGAATAAATAAATACTTATGTTCACATTGGTTAAACTCACGTTCACTTAGATTAAATCTCGCCAAATGCGAATTTATAATGTATGGTTCTAATACTCAGTTAGAGAAGAATTCCATCACTTCAATTACTCAGTTAGAGAAGAATTCCATCACTTCAATTACTCTTGCTGGACATGAAATTACCCTATCTAATGTTTGTGGCAACCTTTGTGTGTTTCTCGACTCAAACATGACAATGTCTACACAAAATCAATATGTCTCAAAATCAGTACGTTATCAGTTACGCAATTTGGGTTTTATTCGTAAATATCTTAACCGTAGTGCCACTGAGAAAATTACTCATGCTTTAATTTCTTCTCGCTTGGATTTTGGTAATGGCATTTTGTTTGGTTCGCCTCACAACCTACTCGCAAAATTACAAAGATTACAGAATGCTGCTGCTCGTGTCGTGACCCTGTCCAACAAGTACAGTCACATCACACCAGTCCTAAAGTCACTCCATTGGTTGCCCGTAGAAAAACGTGTTGTTTTCAAGATTATTTTGCTATTATTTCAATGTATACATGGCTCTGCTCCGCAGTATAACATCGGCTTGATTAAGCATTACTTTCCTTCTAGACAGCTACGTTCTCAAATCTCTGGCTTACTTGTTACTCCTAGGGTTAAAACAAAGTGGGGGAGCGAACCTTTGCTCATGCTGGGCCTTCATTTTGGAATACTCTCCCTCAATGGATTAAAAATAGCAGTTCTGCTGAAGTGTTAAAAAACAATCTGAAGAAATATCTGTTTAACTTAGCTTATAATTGATTACCATAGCCTTTCATGTCTGTACCTTTCCTATCGTACTTTGTATATATGTATCATGTATGTATTTCATCTTGTGCACGAGCTGCGCCTTGAGCATTTGACTGTCAAGTGGATTTGGCGCCTTGTAAATCTTATGTATTATTATCAGGTGGGCTGTATCTAATACAGACCACCTTATATTTTTGTTAAAATTGCCTTTATTTATTTATTTATTATTTATTATTTATTTATTTTTCTTAATTCTTGCCACTTTTTTGTTAGCAAGATAACTTTGAAATGGTTCAATCAAATGCTTTGATATTTGACACACATATGTATAGGCATATGGACAAGACACGGTAAGGTTTTCAACCTTGACCTTGACTGATGACGTCATCTAGGCGCCATTTTGTGAAATTTTCTGAAAATTTACTTATGATCATATTTTCATAACGGTAAATCATTTCTCATTCATATTTTCCATGATCAAGGTCAATATCAGTCCGGTCATTTTCAGGTCAAAAAACGCGCGCGTGCGCGTACGTCCGCGCGTCAGTGCGCGCGCAAAATTTTTAAATGCTCAAAATCGTCTCAAATTTTTTTTGCATACGTTTCAGGTCATTTTAAGCATTTTATAAAAAATCGCGCGTACGAGCATGCGCGCGCGTTTTCGCGCGTAACACCATTACAAAACATAGAATCGCCATTTTTTTTTCTTTCATGATATTTCTCATATTTTTTCAAGGAATTTGATACCATGTTTATCTCTTTATGACCATTATTAACAAGATGAGCGTAAATTCAAGATAAATGTGAGTGCGCGCGAGCTCTTTTAATACATAGCATATATGGGCAAAAACATGCCTATACAAAATCCGTTATAGCTCTTTGGAATGCACCGGGATCCTCAATTTTTTTTCATATTTAGATAGAGTTAGGTCGGAAATATGATTCCATGTCTCATTTGGCCATTAAGTGTATCGTGACATCATCACAATGACCTTGGAACTCAAAATACGAATTTGCATATTATGACGTCAGCATATTTATGTAAAATTGATTGTATCTCTGTAAATATTGATCAATTTTCTTCAAAATTTCGATATGTTGTAGCTAAGACAATTCTCTACAAGCGCAATAACAACCATTTTTCATTTTGATGACGTCATCATAGTAAAAATTTTGATTAAAGGCCTCATGTCAAAAACTTCATAATTTGCGTGTTATGCCTATAGAAGGTGAATTTAGTTCACCTTATGAATCTACATGATATTGTTTTTTAAGAATTTGTAAGCAGTATGTCGCTTATTTTTGCTTTATTTTGTCTCAAATT
>JAVYIG010011718.1:0-58623 GCA_035222895.1 Strongylocentrotus droebachiensis | reverse complement strand
TTAACTCATCTTTGCGATATAAAAAGTTTAGTAAAAGAGATATATACATATACTTACATAATACATGTACATATATATATATATATATATATGGAGAATGGAAGGTATTGGTGTGCCAATGTAACCTTTACTGAGCCTGGGGGATCACAGCTAATTATCTACAGCTGCGAACAGATTCCGAAAATTGAAGGACGGAGGATCAGATACCGCAAACTACATTTGACGACCATGTCTAATGATGGTAATTGTTTTTGCATTACGCTTAGTCGATCGGCCAGAAACCAAAAAGAATTAGCACGACACTTAGGCAGACATGCACCATGCCATTACAATATTGCACATTAAAAAAATTAGCCTTGTGGACCACAGTTCTGGGGAAGTATTTGCGGAAAAGGAATGAAGGCTTAAAAGGTAAAAACGGTTGTGATACAGTCAATATCAAGATTGCTTTCTGATGATATCAAGCTTGTGTGATTATCATTGTTAAAAGGCTACATGAATAATTGACCAAGCTATTTTTAAGTGTGGTAAAAGCATTATGATTGGCCTTTTAAAGGCGATTTTTTAATATTTTTATAGGTAATAACTGCAATGTTTCCCATTAAGTTTTAATGATTTTTTTTAAATACGTCTTTTCATGAAGTGACTAGGAGGATGAAATTTAGTGTTGAAATGTGACATTTGTACCTCCTCATAAGTTTATTGATTAATTAATGGATACCATCGAGACTGATCAATACAGTTCTAAGAAGATATAAACTTTTACATGACCAAGAATGATCCATATTTCCACAGTCATGTCATGAGATTTTTTTTTTTTTTTTTTAAATTTTATGTAAAATGAATTTATTGATAAATATATGCATTTGAAAAAAAATCAAACAATCATACACAATCGATTGAAATAACACCGTAGCATCTTAACATAGTTCAACTAAAACATGTTTCGTTTCTTGAATAACAGTGTTTTCAAAAATGCATAGCTTTTTTGTTTTACAGTACTTTTCGATCTTTAATCGGTTGTGGATTAATCTTTTGAAAATACAAAGAATAGAGACTTCATGAAACATGAGTTTGCGAAATGTTAAATAAACTCCGCATTTTGCATATATTTTAAAGGCGATTTGATTTTACCACAAAAGCCAAATATTAGTAATGTACATGAGATGTATAAGTAATTCATAAGTTTTCGAGTGAATGAATACAAAAATCAAGTTACGTCATCACAACAGATGGACCTATGTATACTGAATACAAAAATCATCGTTAATGAGAAATAAAGCGGCGAAGAAAAAAAAAATCAGAAATAGATCCGAAGTATATGATATCAATATTAATAAAATAACTGTTGTAACTCCTAAAAAAATCACTTTCAATTCATACCTTAAATGTAGGGATTTCTGTTCATATTTTATTGAAATATAATCTGGATTTATATAGCGCTTAATGCGGAATGCCATATCTACTAGACGCTTTACATACATTTTTACCCCGGTCAACGGATTTATTCACACACAATGTGCACCATCTCCACCCCCTAAGGAGTATTCCTACCTTAATATGGTCACCGTGAGTGCATAGGCAGTTACTAACACAAATGCTTTCGTCATCCTACCGGCTCCCCATTTCTCTCTGTAGATGAATGCCTTGCCAAAGGACCTTAGTGCCGTGTCGGGAATCGAATCACGACCTTTAAAGTTTCATTCGCTAATGGTAGAATTAAAGATAACCATCCATATTAATTATAGATAAACACTTTTATTCTTAAGCACACGGTGGCAAAAAATACCGCTAAAATATACACTACCAAGTCTGGTGTCTGTTCATATACTATTTGACTGTTCATAGTTCAGTTTCTGACGGATTTTCCCCATGCAATCAGTGTAAAGGTAAGTGACCCTTTAAGTTGTTTACAGTATACTGTATAAGCATTGCGAAAGCATGTACCCTGAATGCACCAGTGTCCCCACTCAACCTTCTGGTATTTCATGTGCATGGTCGGTGTTGGTACAGCTGGTAAGAAGATACCAGAGAGAGAGAGGGGGTACACCGAGCAGGATAATGTCGTCTAGAGTTCATTATCGTCTGCGGAGTAGCAAGTCCCTTGAGGCCGGCTCACCTTCTCATTGAATATTGCAGGACCCGCCATTTCGCTTCGCTGAAAATGAATTTATGGTCCCAAAGATGAGAAAAAACAAAAGCGATTAACCCACGCGCAGACGTCCAGGCATCACACCTTAGACCGTTGCGTCGACTGCCCGTAAGAAATAAGGCCGGTACTACCATCGACAATACATACATGCGTCACTTACGGCCTTTTAGCAGACAGCCAACGAGTAGATTACGTATCCTATGATCGATGTTTGACACGTCATTTCATGTGTGTCAGACATTATGTTCATAGATGACTGCACACATACCAAATGTGCAAAGTATTGACAATCATTACCAATAGCCGTTGATTGCTAAACGTACAGTATGCTTTTCTACGAATATGAAACAAAACTTGCTAAGCTTCAGAGCCCCATTTATTCCAAAAGGCTTACTGTAACGTCATGAACTGTCAGGTGATTTGTAAATTTGATTGAAAACAAACTGATTATTTGTTTCTAAGTGACCCAGGCCTCTGGCACTCAGACAGTCGATCTTTGTGTTTCGTAGTGTTCTTTACGATCATATCTCGTCAAATAGATATTCAGTCTTCATAAAAAGTCATGCAATATAGCTTCGCCAACCCCCGCCCCAACCTATCTGCTATATAGAGAAAAATGAAGCAATATAGATGTCATGCGATAAAATGCATAATTATGAGCCAACATGTTATTGGTAGCCTACAGAACAATCAACTTTTTACTCCTCCCCTCCCACACACAGACACACTCACACGCATGTATCCTCTCTCCCACAACACCCGCACACACACACACACACACACACATAATAACGTAACGTATGTGATAAAAATATTTACAGGTGATGGCCATACCCTATAATAAAACCATCTGGTGTAATATTTTCCAAAACAAAATCTACTTTACCTGTGTTTTGTATTCATTGGCGTTTTTTTTCGTAAAGGGAAATCCATGCTTCTAAGGTTGATGATGAATAACATGTTATTGAAATTACATGTTCCCGGGGGTAGACGGGTGTTTCAATGCATAATTTAGAATATACTCGTAATCCATTTTTTGTTGTTGAATAACTAGCACACGGATCATTGAAGGCCATGTCGATTTGAGCTCTTGGCAACACATTCTACACGCCTAGTTAAACATACAAACACCCTGGGAATCACACACGGATCAAAGAGAATGTTGGGTTTTGGTAAAGGTGCAAAAAAGAATTGTAAGCATTTATATTGCCACGTTGAAAAATATTACATTGATAATATTAACATGAAAAGGAAATCCACTTGAAAATGTACCTACAATTTAAATAAATTATGAAGTATATTAAGTAGACTAAAAATAATCTAAAACTTAGAACCAAAATTCAAGTCAATGCCACAAGCCACATTTGTGTGTACATGTATTTAGTATGTGCTCTAATTTTTTAATTTATTCGATTTTCATGAGCGCTGGGTTCATTTTGTAACAATTTCGATGTTTCCACACACACAAAACACCTTTTTTTTGTTACCACGATTAAAGAAATGAATCTAAGCAATTTCAATAGTCTTGTCCTTCGCATTTTGAAATGTGTGAACATTACATCGACAGACATATTCCCCGTATTATTTATATAGGCAGTGCAATGGCGTACTGAAATTGCCCTCGACTTTATTTCTTGAAAGTCTACGCGATCGTGTTCTGAATACAAAATCAACATAACTTCTACAGTTTCTTCTACGAAGCAATTGCATGAAGAGTTAGTACTCAGTTTCTCTTAAATGCGCTGATCGCCGTGATCTGCGGTGGAGTGTATTTTCAATTGGTGCTCGAGCTTATGGTATAAGATTGTGAACCCACATACACGATTGTGATAACATTCAATATACATGTATATACAAAATCATTAATTCGCAAATATTAATTGAAACACTAATGTCGATTGAAAAACTAATGTCGCGACTTGAAGGAACACTCACATAATGACTTACAATATTGGTTGGACAAGATTCTGATGCACCTCAATTTTTTTTTTAATGAATCCATCTGTCGTTTTCAATACCTATCGAGAGAATGCAATAAGAAAACGAAGAGCGTTATTAAGTTCGGTAAAAATGTTTCAAATGAAAATGTAAACCTTCCAATCTGTTAAAGTATTGGGACTGGAAATTATTGTGCAAAACAATCCTGTGATAATATCTTGTGAAGATGTGGAAGTATTAATCGTACACAAATATTTTCAAATTCACAAACTTAGCAGCTATAAAAATCTGTATCTCATTGTCTTCTTCTCTTTTCCCCTTTCATCATTTCATTCTCTTCTATTTCTTCTTCTTCTTCTTGTTCTTCTTCCCCTCCTCCTCTCTTCTTCTTTCCCTTACGTTCTAACTCCTTGATGTGACAAAAGCGCTATGTGTTGTAGCCTAAATATAGTAATTTTGTTAAGTTTGTTAAAGTGAATGGAATAGAATAAACATTCTCCTTCCGATACCGTCCAGTATTGTTACATGGAGCACCTTCCTTTTTTCCAAGGAAAACAAATTTATTAGATTAAGTAGGGTCTCCGATGAGAATAATTCAATAACTCTTTGGCAGTGTGTGGGCGTGTTGATTAGTCATACAAAAGAAATGTATTTTTATATAACATTTAGTGGTATAAAAGAACGAGCTCGGACTTCCATCTGTGAGCACGCAGCAGGTTTGCTTTTAATCTTAATAGCAAACGAACTCCACTGGGCATGCACGTCGTGTTTCTAAAATGTACATATACAATTAATTAATCTAATATATTTTCTGAAGGTATGCCTGTGCGACGACGACTCAACAAGTCAACATCGTTAACTTGTTGATAATTGCATGTATTGGTGAGGCTCACAATATTTGAGAGCAGCATTTGAATGCAAAGTCGACTTGTTCCTTTAGAAATTGTTATCTTTAAAATATGGTATGTATACCTAACTTTAATGGTTATCTGCGTGACTTTTAAGTCAAAGAAAGCAGCAAGTGCGCTTTAGAATAAACGCGCACACACACACACACACACGCGCGCGCGCGCACACACACACGCAGATATCTAATCACACTTGTATCAATGTACAATACATTCACTAACAGTTTCACGATCGAAATGAATCGTATAACTATATGGCTGTGTGACCAAAGTTCGCGCGTGACCAAAGTTCGCTTTCTCAAAAAATCGGTAAGATTTCGAAAATCTGATATCACCAATGGAAAGAGGATCATAAAATTACCCAGAAACGAAATTTTCTTTGGAATTGGGTGCGAAATTGTGAAAATATTGACAAAAGATCGGCACATTTTGCAGTTATTTGCGTCCGTTCCGAAAAATTACCAATTTACCGATAAGGGTCTGGAAATCTTCATTTTGAGAGCAGATATCCTCAAAATTGTAAGTAATAAGTGGTACCGCCTGGTTGTATGATATTTTGCCTTGCAAATTATGAAATTACCTTATTTTTGATGGATCGTATTTTTGTATAAATCAGCTGTAAACCCCCGTGCGTGAACTTAGGTCTCGTTGTTTTTATGACTTTTTTAGATGCAGCGCGCATGCACGATCGGACATCGAATTTTTAGATCGCGATATCTCCGAAATCCTTCGACGATAAATGTTGTAGTTGAACCAATTGGTAGTAAAATACTTTGCCGTCCATTTGGTAGTAATTAAAATAAATAAATTTGTGTAGAATATGAGAAAACATGGATCGAATATCACATTTTCTAATTTGTTCTAAAATCTGCGCGAACTTTGGTCACCCCTTCATAATATAATGTATTAGATAAAGGTCAGCATGGTAAATTCACTACAAACTGCGTTCATTTTCTTACTGGATATCTGAAATACAGGGCAATGTGATTTTTTCCTATTGACTCTAAATCTTCCGACGAAGCGGAAAGACCATCGCAAAATATTTGCATTTCTTAAGGAAATGTAGGTGAGCTCCAAAGCGTCCACTTAGACTTTCGATTTTAGTTTAGAATGAAATGGTAATGGACTTGCATACAAAGTGGCTGTAGTATGCAACGTAATGGAAAGCGAGGAGGGTTTTTTTCATCTCCTGTCATTGATGTCCCCTTGTGACGTTACTTCGACTAATAAAAAGACTCTGGCTCGAATCACTTGACATGTCTTTTTGTCTGTCAGGTCACTCTTACTCTACTAGTGATGTGAGCGGAAACAAAAGGTCAATTTTATAATTGAAGTACGATGCTGAAAATTAAACAGTAATTACGAAGAACAAGCCGTATATTAGGAGATTTCTGTGAGTAAAGAAAATTCAAATGAATGTTGTAAATGCAATGCAATGCAATGGTTCATGAATTGCCACCCCCTGTAGTCACACACACACACACACCCAAACAAAAAACAACAAATTTATTTCTAATAATGTAATATGCACTTTATAAGTCTATAAAATGAAGTAATATATAGGCTTATTATTATTATCATTATTATTATTACTTAAACCGCGCTTTTCCTATAAGGCCCAACGCACTTACAGTAAATGAAAATTAAAAATTACATAAATACATGTAATAAGAAAACTACAAACTGCAAAAAATATGAGAGTCTAAGGCCTTTCTGAAGGTGATAACTGATGGAGACTGCCTAATTATAAGTGGTATATCATTCCAGTATTTTCAAGCAGATACAGTAAATTTTCCTATCACCGGCTAATGTGTGGGTAACTGCATAATTATGTGAGACGGAGAGGATCACTGGCTGACCTCAATGCCCTGGTAGGTGTATATAAATTCAAACAGGTATCTAAATATTGTGGAGCTTGATTATGGAGTATTTTGAAGACAACAAGAGTAATTTAAAGATTGTAATACTATTTCAAATTTTTGCCAATGGTTTCTTGATTAAGTGTTTTTCTTTCGTCGTGCATTGGCGGAGGAACGGTTTTTCCATTTCATGGAAATGGATGATTGGGTCACGATACAGTCATGTTGCGACGTCATTGGGAAATATAGGTCCACCGTTTTACTACATCAGAATGATATGAACCATGTGGATGGGAGAAGTATTGTTTGTCGATCGGAAGACCTTTCTATTTTTATTGAAAGTACGTGATTGCCATGACAGCCTCAGTGCACACATGGAACTAGTATAGCGTATATCGCATTTTAGCATTATCTGCATGGAATAACAGCTAGGCTATATACGTAACAAGGAGATGCAGTTTTTCCGCCGTCTTGCTTTCTCTATTTCTCTCTGTCAGTCGATTCCACTGTCTCCTTGTCATTATGTATGTTCCTCTCTCTCTCTCTCTCTCTCCCTCTCTCTCTCTCTCTCTGAACACACGCTACTTGCATCCACCCTCTTTTCAACCTACTTATTTACAACCACATTATCCTGTTCGTCCTTTCCACGTTCTCTAAAAACCCTCCCTCTTTCTTTCTCTTTCTCTCTCTCTCTCTCTCTCTCTCTCTTTCCATCTCTCTCTTTCTGCATCTAACATTCAGCTAAATAACACAAAATTATTTTTCTTTGAGCATTCATTAACAACATTTTTAAAAAACAGTGTTCACACTATACTGGGTCAAGGCGAAATTTGCCAAAAGCACGCGGCTTGCGACGAGGTCCCCATAACAAGACAATTAATTACATTTACAAAACACAATCTGGAACATGCACTACAGACTATGTTTAACATAAACTATTTATTTCAAAGTACAAGTTAATGGAGCGAGTGAAGACATGCTTTAATCAGACTCATTTAAAAAATTGAGGGTTTGGGATCAGCAAGACGAATATTTTAGGTTATGTTGACTATGACTGTAATACGACACGGGAGAGGGTAAACCTCTATCTCCTTACCATCATGTGCACGCATAATAATGTCTCATAGTTTATGCGCTTAATTTGGAGAAGCGAGTCTCACTCATCCGATATAAATCAAATAAAGCTTCTGGCTGGGCTGACATTTAACCTATTATCCCATATCCATCCGTGATTCCATCCGCAGTTGCTCTGGAATGCCAGGTTGCGTTTGTAATTACCCTTCTTCTAACTGGATGTGTATACTATAAATCGTGTTATCCTTGCCAAGATACGATGATGAACCCTCAGGCGCCGTGATACCTCCTAAACATGTTTTTTTTGTGGAATGATTGATAGGGTGCAAACAGCGCCAATTATTCTGGAGGTCTAGAAATCCCGGGCTGGAGGAATGCGGATGACATATTAAGACATCATTAAAACTTTGAAAAGAACACTGTTGGAAACCATTTTTATTTATTTGACGTAATCTTGGGCTGATGTGAACTTATTGTTGACATAAACATCCCGATCAACAAAAAAAACAAAACAAGGATCGAAATTGACTCGTTGTTTCATTACCTTATTTCTGGAATAATTAGCACGTTTCTGCCGAATTATAAAAATCACGCGACCGTCGTGTCATGAGAGGTGGAAACGTTGGATTACATTAGCTTAATTAAGTAATTTCTTTCAAATCTAACAATCCGATTGTTGCCCTACTGCAGATGTTAACCGCTTTGATCAATTAGGGAACGCACTTTATCTAATTTTCTATCGCTGCGCTAAAATCAGAAAGTGGCGTTTTAGATAGGGAGAGAGAGAGAGAGAGAGAGAGAGAGAGAGAGAGAGAGAGAGGGAGAGAGGAGGAGGGGGAGAGTAAGCTATAGAGAAATAGATAGAAAGAGCTAGAGATATACAGAAAGAGAGAGAGAGAGAGAGAGAGAGAGAGAGAGCGTGGGAGAGAGAGAAAGGGGGCTGTGTTAGGGTTGGAAATAGATAAATCAACATCCAAAGTCTGCTGAAAACGATCGATAGAGAATTGTGATTTATTTTAGTCCTAAACATTGTGAAATTATGAACAATTAGATTTGTTGTATTTATGTTCGTTTATCATATGCTTAAAAAGCTTTGTTATAATTATGTTTCAGTATGTATAAACTTGGACTATGGAAAATGCTGTGCTTCCATGTTATGTACGAAAAGGAATCGGAATTTTGAGAAATAAATTCAATTTATTTTAACAAAATGCGCTGTAACAAGATGTGTCATTGAATCACTTCAGATAACCACTAAAAATTCAAGTTGAAATTGAGAATGTTCAGAATTTGTTTGTGTATATACCTTCTGTTTTTCTGTGTCTTTATTGTGACTATTAACTTTTAATATTTTCTTTCTTTCAGAGAATCGTTCAGGCGGCCGAGGAAGGTTTTCTGAATCATGACTTCGACAATGCAACAGAGGTGAGATTTGAAGAAAAAAAGAAGATAAAATTATGTTTGTAAAGACAAATGTGAATCAATGTCCTATATTATGTTTGCTTTTGTACCACAAGTTATTTCAGTTTGAATGACTTTGACTTTGACTTGATTATTTTTATCCCACAAAACTATTAAGGCAGATACGATTTAATCAACCAATAGTCCTGATACACTTGGTAAACATTATGTTTTAGTGAACAAAATGTTAAAGTGATATCTAAGTTTATCAATAAAAATCCATCTTACTGTGATTTTCACATGCACAATTTTGTTCTCATATGAATGTGTTAAATAGAAAGTTAATCTATATAAATATTATTCTATTGGAAGAGTTATCTTAATAGACGGCAGATCTTTTCCAAAAGACTGCACATCTTTCAAAAGACACGTTCCCTCCGTTTAAACCGGATAGAGGAGGTTTGAAAGAGGTTTCGCATTTCAGGGATGTCTAACAGTAGCTTCTAGAATGACACCATATAGTAGAGTGTCAAGACAGTTTGTGGCTTCTTTCACACTTTACTACGTAACATGATCCTCTGTTGTTTGTTTCCATACACGCCCTTTGGAAATACAATTTGCCGTGAATTCTACAAGCAAATATGCATAAAGATCAAGAGGAATATGAGCGCAGTATCAAACCCGATTATTTTATCCTATATTGTCTATTTTTAGCCTTGATATTTGCAGATTTGCCATTTAGTTGTGCTGGAAAGAGAGTGACGAATTAAACGAAACCTATATAGCCAGCCCCTAGGCCTATCTTCTAATTTTTCTCTTTAAATAATGTATTATATTCTAGTCAAATGTATTCGTATCTTTCAAACATGTTGTAATTCGACGCATAAATAATACCATCACCGTGATCATAATTATACATAGCTATTTAGGACGTAGATATAGTGGATGTTGAAAAATATGTAACCTGTGAGTGCAAGCATTTGGTATTTCCGATGTTATAATGTAGGTCTCACATGTTGTTTGATTTGTCAGTTTAGTCATTCCCTTTTCCATTATCTTTTAAATCTGCCTTCAAATCAATCGGTTTTTACTCTTGAAGACGAGGCAGAAATTGCACGAAATACACATGTACGTCAAGGAAACATCCATATACTGTATTCCGATATTGTAGACTAGCTTAAATTTGAGCAGATAAACAACAAAATAATATAAATCCGATAATTTGGAATACGGCTATCTACATAAATATTCATTAAGGTCTATGACGTTAATTGGCAAATTTAAGCCGTTAAATTGGCCATGCATGGGTCAATTTATTTTACTTAGTCATCTTTCACAAAACTTTGGTCCAAGGAGTTACATTTACTAAAAACAATTTTAACTGATGTTACGTTAATAAAGCGTGTCCTTTTTATTTAGTTTTAATATTTCAACACAAATTCAACGGTTTAAAGTAGGGGCAAAGGATATGCACTGTTCGAGTGGAGCTTTTCAGGTTGAAAGTGACATAACATTGTTTGCCAAAAATAAAATAACCTGTTATCACATTTTTAAGATGATCCTTATTTCCAGGTTTTGTCTATTTTTGTTAACAGTTCACGTACTACAATGCAATACTTATAAATTCGAATGCTACAACGAGCCCGGATTTAGAGGCAGATATCCGGAAAGACCTGGACGTTACACCGGATTCCCATTTTGAAAACATCCCGATCAACACTTCTATTGCAGCTATTCAAGTGCCAACTAACGTGTACAATCAAGGTAAACAATTAAGTTTACAAGTCTCTTATATCTTTAAGATGGTCTTAAACTCACCACTTCTTTGTTAAGAAAGCGAGAAAAAAGGAGACTTTTAGTAAACTGATTTCCATTTAGTTCATATTGGTCTGCATTCTACTTAGTCGGTTAAAACTGACACTGGATCTATAAAGGAAAAAGTTAGTCCTCAGATTAACTTCCTTCGTTTAACCCGTTTTTAGGAAAAGAGGTATTAAGCTCAGCGTCGGGTTTATATTTTTAGTAGTATACGGGCCATGGAGTCTGTTGTGGAATCGATGAATCAGGGACGCATCTCAGATTAATGAGTATACAAGTCCGCAAACTCTACAAGCAAACGAAAAGGGGCTTCCACAAAAATGCGGGCACTATGGGGGTACACTATTTTGTGTTAAAGGGCAACTCTAGCAAAAACGGGCTAAAAAAAAAATGGGGGGGGGAGGGGGGAGACATGTAAATTGATTTTTGACGGAGATTCCGAACATGACAATGATTTTTCTTCGAAATCATCAATAATTCTGATATCTAGCTTTAAAAATGACGACTCAGAACGTTCAGAAAAAAAGCCCAGTTTCGGAGCTGTATTGTGCAATAGCATAATTATGACGTCACTGCAGGAGACTTCTCGGTGAAAAGGAGAGTGGTTTAGGTATTAAAAAGTCTTTAAAAAGGCAAACTATTATATTAATTGGAGGGGGGAAAAGACATTTATCCGAAATATAATATGCACTTGATAATCCCAGTACGTTACTGGCAATTTCGTCATTCCTAATTATGAATTACAATGAGATTGTAAGATCTTTAGTAGTAGGACAAAACGGACCTTCCCGAAATAACGTCGAATGCGTCATCGAGCCACGTGACTGTATTACCCCCTTTTCTAGGGGCGAAGCCAGCAAGCGTGAGATCTGTGGAAATTGGATGGTTATTATAATTTTTTGGTCAATTTAGATATTTTCTGAAAAATCAGAGGCTGAAATATTGATAAGTAGAGGTTTATTCAGGTTTTGAAAGGCAATGTTAGTTGGGTTAGAGTGGCCCTTTAAGATAAGCACGGGCTCCATGTCAGCATGGATCCGTCAATAAGCACTGCGAATAACTATATTTCGTTTTGTAGTCGTCATCTGCAGAGTATTATAGGCCTGTCATGGAATACTTATCTATTCAGTTCAGCTTATCTATACGAATTATGCTTAGAAATATGTTTCATATTCATCATATGTATTACTGTAAACGACTTCCACTCTTTGCAGCTCAATATATGGCCAATTTTCTTCCTTTCTTATAGGTACTGAAGTGCTGAATAGTATTGAAGCCACGGAGCTGTTAGACACAACCTATCGGGAAAACTACCAAAACGACCCGACTCTGACCTGGCAGTTCTTTGGCAGCAGAACAGGCTATTTCAGATTGTACCCGGGTGAGTCGTAGATCTTAAATGCTACAGTTGTCTCTTGGTAATCATCATGATCACACCAAGTCGTTTGAATACAAACTAAAGACACGATACATGAAAAGGAGGATGAAAAATCGAGCATCAGGGAACAGTTATTACTGTCTTAGTAAGTTGTTGATAATTATCGGCCTTAGCATCTGTAATCGTTCGTTAATGTCATGAGGGTTAAGAAAAAAAAGCAAAGCACGAGAAGAGCGAGTGATATCTGGGAAATTAAGAACAATATAAACAAACACAAATCTGTTTAGCGGGAAAGAGAGAGAGAGAGAAAGAGAAAGAAAGAGATTAATTTTAAGGGTGCTATATAATATGAATGGAGCGTATGATAGAGCAGGGAGATGATAAGACTGTCTTGTCACCTCCCTGGATAGAGTACAAAGACAGAAGAGGAAGCTATCGTAATTTCTTCCCAGTTTCCATAGCAAGACCAAGAAATAAACGACAAACATCTCCTTTTCAAAATACCTACGCTAAAAGAAATAGAGAATGATTATAACAATCATTGTCATGTCTACCCCTTTGGCTTGTGATTTATACCTCATCAGGGAAGCCCCATTTACCGTTTTTTGAGAATTTAATGCTTTTTTATCACTCTCATGATGTCTCGCTAACAGATGGGAAACATCGATCACAAGTAATGCTGTTTACACTTATTGGTGATGTACGCACCCGACTCTGATGTTAAAGTGGTCGGTGAAGTAGAGAGTGCGCCTTTTCTGGTTTAAATTTATCGATGCGGGGAGAAATACATTTGGATACATCGGTCATGTTACTCGAAAATGTCATGCTTCTCTCTCTCTTTCTCTTTCTCAATTTTTCTTTCTCGCAATAAAGTGTACAACATTATATACATTACGTGATGGAGAAGAAAAACAAACAGAGGGAAAAGGCCAAAGCGGTTTTAAAGAGGTTACAAAACCAAAGTGTGTCGGAAAAATAATAGAGGAAAAGGAAATTTAAATGTTTCACTCATGTTCACTCCCTCCTATAATGTGAATAAACGGGATATCTATGTTAATCTATAATGTTTGATTCAGATCACAGCCCCCTCCCCCAACAATATCACCTTATCGTAGAACTGTTGAAAAGGTGAATCTAATCAATAACCTTATTATTTGGAAAAAAGGGGGAATGAACTAGAAAAAGCCATTTCGTATACACTTGACATCGAGGTAATCATTTACGACACCGCTCTACTGAGGTTATTCAGCGGCAAATGGCAAGGCTGTGAATTTCCAGCGGAGAAAAATATTTTTTCACCTTCCAGTCGTTGCTGTCTGATAAATATATTTGATCTACACAGTAGAAACATTGACACAATAGATATGTTTAAGTCCACCCTAAAATCATATAAGTTGTAAACAAGTAAAAGGAACGCAGTACCCTATTTTTTCGCTTCTTCTGTTTCTTCTAAGCGCATAGGGGAGGCGCGATAGCTCAGTCGGTAGGGCAAGTGGTCTCCTAATCCGGTGACCCGGGTTCGAAACCAAGACGATGCACTAGTGCCCCTTGGTAACGCATTAATCCTCACTACCAGGTCCCTCGAAGAGGACCTAAAACCGTCGGCCGTCTGGTTGCTTACTTACAAGCATTTATGCTTTCTTAGCAGTCTGTTAAAATAACCATCACATCACATGTTTACTTTGTAATGTGTAATTCGCTATATAAAAATGGATTATTATTTGAGGCCGACGTTTGTTATCAGAGGAAATGTCTTTTCTCGCTCTTAATCAATCGTTTCATTGATGACAGAACGAATGAAGTGTCTCTTAAATATCCTCTTCTTGCACTATACAAATATTGAGAACGATTATTGGTAATTTTTGTCTTTCTTTCTCAGTCAGGAAGAATATGATACCAGTAATACCACGGAACAGGATTACTCTCCAAACACGTCAAATACCCTTTTGTTTGAAATATGACAATAAATTAATGATTTTTTTTTTCAATGAACAAAAATGTCATGCCTCATGGGTGCATAGCTCCATGCACCAATTTCTGTGTGTAATACAATGTGAATGTCATCAGGTATATAAGTCAGTTCTTTTCACTTTGATCATTCAAAAGCCTTACAGTAAAGATCAACTACTATAAGCACCCAGACAGTTCCTTTCACGATATAAGCGCGTGACAAGTATACTCATCTTTATCTTTTAAGTGTTGTATCTTGAGGAACATTATCTGATGTCTATTTCTGCTCCATCGTCCTCAGAAACTCACTTTCCTTTGCTACCTTGCACTTCGCCTCTTCACATCTCCAAGTAGATGCAAATAATACATGAAATATTGACCAAGACTTGCGGTGGAGCGGTATTCAATCACATCCCTTGCGAATCTTGCGCTCTTAATATGACATACGATAGGCACAAGATCTAATCGGTGGAGAGTATATTTATCAATTATTTATGTGAAACGTTATGATTTTTTTCGAGCTTGCAAGCGGAGTTTTGTTTTACATGGATGAAAAAGGTACTGATGGAATTTCTATAGACTTCAAATTCGAATACACTTGTAAATTGTTTAGAATTCAACGCAAACATTTATGATCGAACGTTTTGTACCTCCGGTAATTACTATAGGCATGCACTCTCTTAATGAAAGCTTTTATTGTTGTGCCTATCAGCATACATTCGTGTTTCTTTAGTGCAATGTTCTTTGTTTTAACTCCGGCTTGATTATTTGTGTACATTAAGTAATTTCACGGGAAAATTCCAGTCGTTTAATTTCTTTTAAGAGAGTTAAAACTCCTCTGCATGATTTTGACAAACAGTTACTAACAGTACAAAAGCAAAAGTTAGTCCCGCTGTTAACTGAATTCTCCTTTTGCCATGTGCTTAATACATGGGCCACCTGGTTCCAAGAATCGATGGGTTACATACATACACGATATGAATTGCAGTCATGACAGGCTAATTGAAAGGCACGTCACTTCCTATCACTTAGATAAGAATTAAACTTGAACCGAATGGAAAAGTGTGAGAATGGATAATATAAATTAAAAGATAGCTTGGATAAGACCAATACATAATTTACATATGATCTTTTTATCAACTTGATTGTCTTTTTATAATGTTGCTTCTCTTCCTCCAATAGGATATAAATGGATACCGCCTCAGGAGAATCTCGATCTATACGATTGTAGAGTACGTGGATGGTAAGAATTACTGTTTTCAAATTCGAAAGCCATTGTATATTATGCGAGTGAATAATTCAAATTTATGGTTCCATCTGCTCTAATAACCTTGGGGTTGATATATTGTCGTGGTTTGTGGTAATATAGGTTGCATTTGCAGGTATGAATCCCCTTGGGAAATATGAATTCCCTTTTTTTTCTTCAATGGATTATTAATTGAAAAAAAAACAATGTGCCTGCATTAATCACACAATTGCAATAATAATTGTGTCTCCCGATTTTCGTCTACTGCATTATTCTACTGACATTATAACTGAGCAGTTCAAACAGTGTTTTAAGAAAACTTGACCATTTTCTTGAATTTTGTCATGACTTAATGAACTGGTACACTTTGCACGCTATGATACAATTCTTTAGTTCCTGGTAAGTTCAACGAGTTGCACTCAAGTGCTTTTCCCCTGCGGATGATTATGATATAAAGTACACATTCATAGCTGGACTGTTATACATGTACTTTACTTGAACCTGTGTATAGCAATTCTCTCAATAAATGGAAATACTATTTGCAGTGCCTTGCAGTGGCGTAAATACATTTCAAGGATGGGAGAGGGGGTGATTGCAATCAGGCACCGAGATTCCTTGCGTGAACACACGCCCCATAATCTAATGGAAATGAATGTCAGATTTTTAAGGGGGAATGACTCTAAACTCTAAACGTTCTAAACCTATTTTTAGTATTTTAATGCCATTTTAAAGGCATTGTTTAACAAGGTTAAATCTGAGATTCATGGCTCTACGTGTTATCAATGTCTGTGAAATGGTGTAATATTGAAACCCTAAAAAAAATGATCATGAAGTGCCTCAAGTGACCGGTTTTACCATACTCATTTTACCCAATAGACTGTGGTATTATAAAAACCGTTAGGAAAACGGATTTTCGAAATTTCGATTTCCAATCATAAATATCTTGATTATCAGACAGGTGATCGGCTTGTAAAAGTCATAGGGTTCCTGACTGGCCTAAAGGTTTATAATTATCATTGCAGCATGAGGTACATCGAGAATTTTGATTCGGAATCTGAGACAAAGATACCCTATCCCTTTAACGACAATTTGTCACTACCGTAAAAGGCACTTATATCATGGACCTACTACTCTCTCTAAAAGAAAACCGAGTGATCACTAACGTGACTCCTCTGGAGAGTGAAAATGTATAGTGAAAATAGAGTAAACATTAACTATTTTCTTAGCACTCTAAAATCAAACCATGTTCACCCCTAAACAAGTGATCCCTGACGTCACTCCCAAGAAAGTGAAAATAGAATGAAAATTCACTTTTTTTAGAGAGAGAGAGAGTACAAATTTTGTCAATTTTTGAACAACTGATTGAATATTTAACCGATCCTCAATCATTTCTTTCAATTCAAAATGAGAAGGGGGTGGGGTTTTGTTTACCCCTATCCCCGGGATTTTCGCCCATGCATGGCGCCTTGAGACATGACACAACTTAGGCGATAGGGCATCAGGAATGACGGTGAAGGTTGTGCATTTCACAGTTGTCTCCCCTGAGGCGCTTGATCTGATTAGCTTTGTAGTTCATCTGATACAGTAGTAGGTCAGGGATGATTTAGAAGAAGCAAAACTACTTTGATATTTGCCGTCCTGTGGTGATAAATGTGTTCACTTGATTTCAGTCAAACCATATTATGTGTGAAACTGAAATTATTCCTGGCTTTGTTGCAGTATTTTGGGGTTTTTTTTTTTTTTTTTTGCCGTATATTTCACCAAAAGAAGTCATGTAATTTTTGTTTTTAATGCTTAACACCGAGTGTGAGGTCTGCGAGTTTTTGTTTAACCTGGAAACTTTGTTTACAGTTTTTTGGTGATTCATTTATAGTTCAGTCACCATGTATTAAAAAATGCAATGAAATAAACCCGGTTCCATGAACTCTTATTCTGCAGGAATCATAAATATCTGAATTGATTATACAGAGCTCGAAAGAAGGGTGATTAAGAGTGACATAAAATAAAGCATGATTTATCTATCGATATGATGCTTCTGGAAAGTTCTTTTTATTATTCTGTAATAATTTCGAAGCCTATAGGTGGTGATTTCCAGCCATTAGGTAAATCTCGGGGCTCACCAATTCCAGATAAAAAAACTAAGCCTCTTTTCTTCCCGATACTCACAATTTCTGTTTGAGCGAGAGCAAGGACAAAGCTAATGGATGAAATATTCAAAGTTCTCAATCCCTTCTGAAAAAATAAAAGGAAAGAGGAAAGGCAGGAGGGATGAAATGTTATGCTTACACATTAGTTATACTTGACAGGTTAAAAGACTTCTTCTAGTCACTTTCATTCTCGATTTTTGAGCTGTTGTGGTATTAATTTACTTCGCGTTTGCATACAATAGAATGTCAGCACATTACAAAACAAAGAAGTTTATTTTCGGGAAGCAGCCCAACCTAGCCTTAGTAGTAATGATGTATTTGAATTCATGGAAGAGTATAAGCCAGACCATAATTTCTGCTGAAGTGCCTTGATTCTTTACATAATTTTTAAGCATGATAGCACCATCACTTTTCTGTCGAAGTGAAAAGAAATGAGGGGGGCACATTTCATTTATTCATAAAAGAGTATAAAGAAGACCATTATTTTTGCTTAATAGCACCATAACTCTTCTGTCAAATTGAAAGCAAATGAAGAGAATAAGTTAAATCCGGAGCCATTACATAGTCCCTATAAAGTATGTCACTCGAATTCATGCGTAAAAATGATATTCGAACATAAAGATTACTTTGTGCGATCATTATGCATGCATGCCATATGTATTAAAAAAATAAGTATTTCCCAATCCAGAAGAGAATTGCAGGCATTTAAATGCAATGTTAGCCCGAGCTGAAACGATATTTTAATGATTTGATATCAATCTATTCTTATTTTTCTATTTATGTGCTATTTTGGGAATATAATCGTCGCACATTATCTTAATACAGGATTGGATTTGTGACTGCGATTCATAACTGCGATTCTTTGGAGATTTGATATAAAAGGATTGAAATAAAAGAGATTCATGAAATTCATTTTTTGTTTAAATAAAACGATTCATGAAATGAAATTCACCCATTTATTCTTTTTACATCCTCTCTCTCTCCCGCGTTCGATCTTTGTCTTTCTGCCCCTCTTCCTCTCCTTTCCTCCCTCCCTCTTTTTTTCTCTCTCTCTATCTCTCTCTCTCTCTCTTTCTCTCTCTCTCTATTAACACCACAAGGTATGTTGAAGGGGCGACATCCCCTAAAGACGTGGTGATTTTGGTCGACATGAGCGGCAGCATGACTGGACTCTACGTCGAGATAGCCAAATACGCCATCAAAAAGATCCTGGACACTTTTGGCGACAACGATTTCGTCAACGTCATCAGCGTGAGTATTTTCCTATTTCATCAATCTGATTCTGAGGATAATAGTCATGATGTTATTGCAACGGTAATGGAGTTTAAGATGATATTCATCGCAGTGATGCTGGCAATGGAATTGATCATCATAATCATTATCATATTGACATTAAATATACGATGATAGTCATTGGAATATGGGCCCTATACGCACGATCTCCCCCGGAACATTATCTATATAGTTCGAGATACACAAAGGCTACCATCACAGCTGTAATTAAGCTCACAGTTTTGTATTACTATTGAAATAATGAAGTTCAGATCACTGAGCATGTTGATATAACAGTTATATGATCCATTAATAATCCCTTTGACCATGTAAATCACTTAATTGAATATCTCTTTGTTCTATTCAACCTTCAGTTCAACGAAACCACCAAGTTTATTCAGCCTTGTTTTAACGATACCATGGTGCAAGCTACTTCAGATAACAAAAATGTAAGTTGAACATTTTCATTTAAACTACATCAAAAATTGAATGTTATGTTCTTATTCTGTTATGCCGCTACCAAAGAGTAGCCCTTATAGATGAACCACTCTCCACCTTCAACGATGCCTAAATAAAACCACCGCTGATTTAGAGTATACTTCCCAAGTCATATAATGAAATAGAAACCCCTACAACAAACAGGCTGGATGATGCACTGATTATAGGAAGAGACTCGCAGATAACTAGACTGTCGTTCTCCATTCTAACGCACTGCGACGAAACAACAGACGGGAAACGATAGCTAGGCACACTTGTCGAGTTCAATATCCGAAACAACCTGCATGATATTGGAACTCTAAATCAGAATAAAACCAATATATACTCGCAGTATAACGACATGCAGGAATGAATCTGATCAAAGGCCTCATTTATCTTCATTCGCGAGCAAGGCTAGCTGTGGGAGAGAGTTCTATGACCATAAAGTCCGTCTTTGGTATCACTTTTTTCGAGGGGTTTACTTTCAGATTTTGATTAAGGTCCCTGAACTTTTGTGATGATTCGGTGCTGTCTGTAATACATGTATTCATGAGATTTTGGGGTGCATGTTAATATGTTTTAATTTCTCACTTGTGACAAGTCGTGACTTTTCAGCTAAAGAGAAGAAAATTAAGAATTTTAGATGATATTGTTTTCTACCATTCACGACAAAGTCAAAAGCACCACTAAGCTTTTTGCAGACGATTGCATGCTGTACCGTCCAATTGAATAAGTAAACGACGTGGACATCCTGCAACAAGACCTAGATGCAATGGTGGGTGGAGTGGTCTCAGAAATGGGGCATGAAATTTAACCCAAAAAAGTGTGAATCAATGCGTGTCACCAGGAAGAAGAAACCGGGTAAATCTTCATACAACCTCCTTGGTGTCACCCTGGAAGAATGTAAGCAGACAAAGTACCTTGGTGTTGTGATCCAGAACGACCTCCGATGGAATGGCCAAACTCACCTCGCAACAACAAAAGCTATAGGAGTATTGAGTTTTCTGAGACGCAACTTTCATCACTGCTCAACTTCCATATTATTATTAAAGGAGAAACTCTACCTCACCCTCGTTAGACCACACTTAGATTACGCAGTTGCTGCTTGGGACCCATACACAGCTAAGAACATTTCTTCTATCGAACGAGTCCAGAGGCAGGCAGCCCGTTTTGTCACAAGCACATATCAGAGAGAAGCAAGCGTCACCCTCCTTCTAAATTCTCTTAAATGGAACTCTCTCCAAGACAGACGCGAAGCTCACCATCTAAGCTGTTTCCACAAAATGTTACATGGCCAGCTGGACATAGATGCCCAAACACACATTAAACCTAAACCAGATCGTAGCAGACGCGGGCACTCAAGTCAGTTCGAAATACCATTAAGCAGATTAGATGTATACAAAAACTCTTTTTTTCCACGCACAACCAGAGCATGGAATGATCTCGATTCGACATTAGTATCCCTGACTGACTCAGCAAAGTTTAAAGTAGCACTCCTTCCGAAATAAGTCCACCCTCTGCCACCACGACCTCCAGTTTAAATTCCACTAGGAATCTTTTGGAGGAACAACAACCAAGTACCAAGTACCAAGTACCATGATTTTTACTATGTTAACGTGATCTTTAAATAGAATATGATAATCGTATCTCATTGATACTGCCAATCACAGACAATCATAATTTTTTTTAAACAGGCATTATCTCTTTATTGAGGAGCATATGATCATGATGAATTATTTTCATGTCAAGTTTACTGCAATCATTTCCGCTCTCTTCGGCCCGGCGCCGTGGTCCCCCTGCAATTTGCTCACATGCTTTGTAGTATATCAATAATCTAACATTGACTTTATTCATAGCCACAAGAAGTCATTATCTTTCCCTTTGCAATTGAAATATTTTTATCGTATTATTATGTTATTCTTACTCACTCTTCCGCACTCTTACTTGGAATGAAACTGGTAATATCGAATTACTCCACAGGAATGAACATTGGATATAATTCAACCACTTATTTGGAGTATAGATTCCAACATAACTATGTGCGCGTGTGTGTATGTGTGTGTTTGTAAGTGGATTTTCATAGACGTGTATCAATCAGAAATTATTATTTACGTCTGGGGACCGACCTTTAACGCCACCATCCGAAAGACGTTACTCCATTTCGAACCGGGGTCGCCTGAGTCAGTAAGACAAAGACCAAGTGAACTATGAGTGGATTCAACTCCAAAGGGAATATATCCTTAGTATGACTCCTAAATTAATGTGGAAGCCCACACTTCTGTATGATCAATCCATTACCTTTAAAGGGGGAGTACCCTATTTTCGGGGAATCTAAATCCAATATTTTCTGCATTTATTTCCAACCACTACAGTTGATTAAAGATGCACTCACTAGAACTGTCCCCAAATTGGAGCCGTACGGTATGGCAGACCTTTCAAGAGCTGTGAGATATGCATTCAATTTATTGAACGATGTAAGTATCTTCCATTTGAGTTTTTTTCTTCAAAAAGACAATCGTAAGAAATTGTGAATGAGTGAATTAATGCATGAGTGAATAGATGAATAGATGAATGTGTGATTGACTGAATGACTGAATGTATGAATAAATGTTTGAATGAATGTTTGAATGAATGTTTGAATGAACGTGAATGAATGAATGAATGAATAAATGAATGAATGAATGAATGAATGAATGTGAGAATGAATTCATGATTATATAAATGAAAGAAAGCAAAGGATGTAAAGGATATAAAGAAATATCATCAAGGATTATACATCGTTTTACAGTAATGTTATTATGAACGTTTTATACCATCACATATGTTATATTTGCTTTTTTTTAAATTCTTTTTTAAAATTGTAGTTGGTGGAATATATAAGAAATGAAATGAAATGAAATTTAAAACAACAGGAAAATGTTTGCAGATCATTTGAAAAGAATTTAAAAAAAAAGTTTGGTTTCATATTTCTAGATGTTGAGACAATGCTGAATAAATGTGGTAAAGTCATCAACTATGTGACAGTCACTGATTCTCATGAGGGGATAGGAATGATTGATTGAAACGCAGATGTCATGAATATCATCTTTACAGTAATGAAAATCCAGTATTTTCAGGCCTACTGGATTTTAAGTATGTGACAAAGTCATGACCAATAAAATTCGTGTTCGATATGCTTGGAATGCTTGTTTGGGGTTCAGCGTACACACTGCACTTTTAGCCAAACTTCATTCATCATTTAGTTGATGATTGATCACTTGGGTTTTGTTAAAGCAATTGCGCAATATCAGAAAGTTGCAATTTCATTTATTGAATGACTCAAAAAGACTCATCTAATTTGATTGCAGTCAATAAAATCTCGACAGAGTGCATAACATATTGCATCAAGACGTTGGTCATTAAAGTTCCTATGTTTAATCAAAATTTGGAAGTATTTTGATTTAGTTCATGAATCTTAAATTTGCTGTTTTTAAACAGTCGTGTATTACTTTAAACAAGGGATTTGGCGACCATCACGAACATTATTGGTATATCTTACATTATTTTGAGAGAGTCAATTATCACTCTTTTAAAAACATGTTTTGATTGCCAAAATAAGATATAATGACAATTCGAAGAGGTCCCAACATAATTCTTATCCCCATGATGAGTACAAACTCGAGTACAAAGTGGAATTCATTTGATACAAAAAAAATTGTCAAATTCACTTATTTTGCTCATCAATATCATTCATGATTTTCTTGATGTATCTTCTATTCATCATGTAAATTACAGAAAAGTTTATTCGAAGCGAAGTGTCTCATGGAAAGGTAGAGATTAAGTGAAATGTGGTGATGCGATCTACAGATGTGAAGATAGCAAGAAACAAGAGAGAGAGAGAGGGAGGGAGAGAATTGGAGAGAGAGAAGAGAGAGATGGAGAGAGAGAGAAGAGGAGACTAGATAAGATACGATGGCTTGCAATCAGTGTTAGTATTCAAGGTTGATTACTTGGAGTGCATCAAGCGACCTTATCTGTCTCTCTGCATTAAGTTTAACAGCACAAATCGTGGCTCGGAATGTAACCAGGCAATCATGATCATCTCCGATATGCTCACAGAAACAGCTGAAGATGTCTTCAAAGAACTCAACCCAAATCAAACGGTAATAGCATTTATAATCCTGAATTTCGCCTATGAATGAATAATTTGATCCCAACATGTCTTTTCAATTTCACGCCAGACTTCAATCCTGTTTTTATGCTATGCTATTTGCACTGATTGATCATGAAATAAGAATATAATGTATTCTCCAACCCAAATCGAACAGTCATACCACTTCCGATTCTGATCTTCGGCTGTAACAGTAACACTTGACCCCACCTTGTCTTTTCAATTTTACGCAGGATATCACCTTTGCCTCGTATCCTGTCTCCTTCACTTAGATTCGCACTCCATCATTTAAATGACAATCGAATATAACCCTCAGCCAAAGTCAACGTTAACACAATATCTAATTTCGATCTTGGGCTAAACTGAATCGTAATTTCCGACATCTCAAATCCCCCCCACATGTCATTCCCGTATCTAACTCGAATGTCTCATGTGATAATGACCTAAAAAATCGAATGCATTATTTGTTGTGGCTGCCAAACATTTTCATTCAGGCTGTCTAATGCATCCCCGGGAGTAACACATTTCCATTTCGCATTTCCAACATCTCCAATTAAAGTACCTTTTTCAAAGCATGAGATCGATATAGACATTTATGTTTGTATTTTCAGACGAGAGTATTCACCTACCAAACAGGACGTGAGGTAGATGGACCTACCAATCTCATCAAGGTTGCATGTGACAATCGAGGTAAGACATCTTTACTTGAAAGCTTCTTTCAAATATTATGGTGACAATGCAACTCGTAGTTATCCATAGTAGTCAACTCGTAGTCATCGTAGTCATGCAACTCGTATCTTCCATCCTTGGAACCACAATCTGCATCGCAGCTTTTAAACCTTACAACGATGAAACGTATTCGCAAAACAAACTTGTCATCAATATGGTAATAATGAATTGAGATGAAATTACTGAAGTGTTGTAAATAAATCTAGTTTAGCAGGATATTAGAATGAAACTCTATCACGGCGCGGTCGTATATAACCAACGCTCACCGCGTTCCCTTAGTTGCGTTAATTTATAAAGAAATTATATGATTCATAACAATGTTTTGATCATAAACAATATTGATCTTTGATATAAACCGTTATTTAGAAAAAACACATTAATCAATTATTTATACACATTTTTTTTTTATTTGACTGAATAGGTTACTACACTCGACTAGCAACAATCTCTGATGTCGAGGAACATGTAACGGTTAGTACTGATAATTATACTTCTTCTAGCAATTCGATAAAACCACGTGGAGTTGACAAACTCAAAATGATGACTATATGCTATATACATACATACATATTGATATTATATAGCGCCTTAACATAAACATGCTCAAAGCGCTTTACATTAGTAAATAAAAACAGACTAATTATAATGCTCTCCAAGTGCGTTACACTCTAAAAATAACAATAAAAAGAAAACAAATGAGTTTTTATATTTCTCTTAAATGATGCGACTGAGGTGCAGGAACGATTGCTTAATGGGAGACTATTCCAAATAGTGGGACCAGAAGAAAAAAAAGATATTTTGTTGACCCTTCTTCGAATTGATGCGGGGGATTTGCAGAAGAAGAGGGTCTGACCTTGAGCGTAATGAATATCTAGATTGCTGGATGGGACAAAACAGACTAGAAATATAGGATGGGATAAGGTTATACATGGATTTATAAACAAATAGTCAAACTTTATACATTATTTTGTTATGAACAGGTAACCAGTATAGTTGTAGATATAGATCTATGTAACCTTACCCGTCTTGTGTCAGCAAGTAGTGAATCATACGAAATGTATACCATGCAAAATGCGCTAGTTTATTAGTCATTTAAAATGTCGAGTTATAGTATGTCTATTTATTAGTGGGTATTACTATTCTCTCTTTCGTGTCTTCAATATAATATAAAGTTTGTTCCATTCAACAGTAGTGTATTTTGTACTCCAATAGAAAAGATTTTTATGGTCCAAACAGCTAATATACAAATCATCGAGAAAGGTCAATTGAAATTATTCTTGTAAAGAGGAGTGCGTTATTTCAAGTCTTTATGATAATGTAGATTTGCTTTATAGTTGGCGATTATAGTAAAATTATTGATATGTATTTTATTATTTACAGAGTTATCTTCATGTGCTAAGTCGACCGATGGTGAATAAACGACTTCGTAAAACCGTCTGGAGTAGCGTCTATTGGGATGCCTTAGTAAGTATATCATTATACCAATCAAGAGGGGAGTAGGTCCATGATCCATCCAATCTAAACAATTATGATTAGAAATAATCCATGGAAATGCTAAATTTAAAAAAGATGTACATTTAATTTGACGATACTTTCGTTGCAACCTTCAGTTCGAATACGAATGGAGTGATATGCGTCAAATATGACTTATTAATTTCCAGATTTTTAAATTAATTTTTAATTGAATAATTTATCTTCATGCAGACCCTTTTATACGTTTGAATGGTACAAATACAAAGTCCCATGGTACTGAAAAATAAACGAATGAATACACTCAATGTTTTTGATATACCTAACACATTTGCTTGACAGAAATGTATGATGCATAAAGTATATGTTAGCTACATGTATAACATAACATCACATCTTGATTATAAATTATGTCATGACTTTTGTTTATATACACAGGGTCTCGGTTTGACATGCTCTGTTTCTCAACCAGTCTTCAACGTCAAAAACGAAACAGTAAGATGATATGGACTTTTAGATTCTGCACGACGAGAACGTGGACTGCCCTTTTAAGGCAACGTGACGTCACTGCCAGTGCCTTAAAAAGGACGTACCATTGCCTTTAAAGGGCAGTCCACGTTCTCGTCGTGCAGAATCTAAAAGTCCCTAATATGCATGCGTGACACTCTTACATTCATGTACAATACATTAATTTGTATAGCATGGACTCAATAAAATCAATATTTCATGTTATTTAGTTTTCCTCGTCATTTATTAGTTTTGATTTGAACACTGATTACCAAAATTCATGTGATAAATAAATAATCTAAACAGATAAATAGACATTTACATATTTATTTTGCTATTAAAATAAAGTCATAACTGAATTGCATATTGCTATATGATTAAGAAATATGCGTAACATAAGCATGACACATTTACGAGATATTAGTGATAAGATGATAATAGACCCAAGTTAATAGCTTAATCACGTTTTCATTTTATTTTATTGGTTGTCGGTTGAGTCAGTTTTCTTAACATTAATATATCGTAAACAACACATAGCTCATATTCGGTGACTAGTTATATATATATAGTCCTACTTCCAGACGAATGTTCTTCCATGGGGTCCTATAATGATAAAGATAAATGGCCTTTTTGAAAATTTGTTTACTTACCTCTGAACTATACCATCATCAGAGTGTATTCTATCACACATTTCTGTTGGCTGTCTCTGATTTATAAGATCATTAATGTGTAATCTAAAACTTTTTTTTTTCTATTTCAGTTTTGTTGACATTATCAACACTTGAAAAGTGATACAATGAATGGCCCTTTTGGAAAATGTTTTCTGCCTCTGACTTAAAAGCTCATTAGAGTGTGGTTTATCAAACTATATTTGCTTGACCAATCAGTTAATGCCTTCATAGATTTTGTCTTCACAACCTTTCATGTGTTTCTTCTTTCAGATGGACAAGGGAATTCTCGAAGGAGTAGCAGGATGCGATGTTCCTATCAAGGAATTGAACAAGTTTACCCCGCCGTTTAAGGTAAACATCAAATAGAGATATAAACAAACTATAGACCAGTGCATTTTCCTTTAAAATAAAAAGGCTGGAAAGTCACGTTCATGACTTTTACAATTTTATAAGATGCAACCAACTCAGCAATTGTCCTCGGTGCACAAAAGAGCTATAGCAAATCGCATGTTGTATTTAATATAAAATCGGCGTGAGCCTATCAGAATCCCCCTTTTAACGAGTTTGACACTGATTGTATTGGCCCGTGTTAATCAAGACTCCTTTTGAATGCCTTTTTCCCCATTGTATTGTTTTCCGCGATTATATTCCAAGTTGCTATGCAAATCAATTCAAAACCCTATTCTAAATTCAAATGTCAAGAAAACTAAGTCAATGATTTTTAGTAGAACGGAGAATAAGCCAAGAATATGTTTGAAAGTCGATGGACATAATTATTATTGAGCAAGTCAGTAATTACATCTACTTAGGACAAAATATCACAGATGATGCCAGATGCGAAGCAGAAATAAAAAGAAGAATAGAAATTGCTCGGAATACAAGTCATTTCTGGCAATGAAAGGATTATTCACAAATAGAAAGGTGAAATTTGCGCTTAGGTTGAGACTCGTAAACTGTTATGTATGGTCTGTCCTACTGTATGGAGCAGAAACATGAACAATAAACAAGACCATGAAAAATAGAATAACATCTTTTGAAATGTGAATCTAGAGAAGAATGATGAAAATACCCTGGAAACAAATGAAAACCAACAAAGAGATATTGCACATGGCAGGGCGTAAACAAATTGCACTAGTAGGATTAGTTAAGGAGAGAAAAATCAAATACTTTGGTCATGTTAAAAGGCACCAAAGCCTCTTAAAGGATGTATTGGAAGGAAGAGTGGAAGGAAGTAGACCTAGAGGGAGACCCGGAATCAACTGGGAAGAGAATGTCAAGAACTGGAGTGGACTAAAACTGCAAGAGTGCACCAGAATAGCAGAAGATAGAATGAAATGGAGAGATGTTGCAATCAACCTCCGAACCGGGAGAAGATACTCAGATAGATAGATAGATTCTAAATTCAAACCAAACCTTAACCCTAACCCTTACAACCTTGTATATTTGACAACATAGAGCCTAAAGCAAATATTGACGAAGGAAATGTCGAATCACCTTTTTGTGCTTTGTCATGTATTGTAACAGTAGAAGAGTTGATGTATTGATTTTTGTCGAGCAGCCCTTACAATTTATAGGGAATTTACAATAAAATTCGATTCAGATTGTGTCACCAACTCATTATTTATAAAGGCTGAATATGGTTTGTGGCAGTTATGTATTCAATATAACACTCAACCGCAATAAGGGTCTGAAGGTTACACTCTATATTCATAATGATAATAATAATAGTGGATTCTGGTATAGCGCTCATGTCTGGCACGTTGTCACTCCTGTCGCTCCATTATTACCTTGGCTATAGCACGGCTGCCATTACAGCGCTCGAGTATTTCAAGGAATTAATTCCTGCCAGGTACCCACTTATCTCACCTCGGTGGAATGTGGCAAATGTAGATTAATGTGTTGCCAAAGGACCTTGGTGCTGCGACGGGGATTGGAACCCCGTGGCTCGTGGTTCACGGTCTGAAGACGTATCCATTCTACACTGTGAAAAATTTGGGCAATATTTTCCAACACATTGCCCAACGATGTGCCATAGTCAACCTAACCATCTATTGGGCAAATTGTTTCGTATTTTGCCCAACAGCTGGTCAAGATTTTCCCAACAGGTGGGCTACCGTAGTCAGGCAGCTGAAGGGTCATATCTTTGTCCAAATGTTGGTCAAAATACGAAAAGATTATGCACGTGTGAAGTAGGGTACTTACGTTTGGGCAAAATATTGCCCAATAGATGATTGGGTTGACTATTGGCACAACGTTGGGCAAATTGTTGGAAAAAATATTGCCCAACCTTTTCACAGTGTACCACAACACCTTTACATCATCATTAATGGTGAAAATATTATATAGCACCATATCTCAAAATGATGTTATAAATAATAAACAAAAAGGCATATATAACTCTATACTTTACTCCACTCAATATACTAAACTATACTTTACTATACCATACTGTACTACATAGACTATATACCATAGTATCCTATACTTTAATATACTATACACTTTATACTGTACTATATCTATTTTCTAGTCTCGACAGACGTCCCTTGGGAAAGCGACGGCAATACAGACACAAGTGTCTCATTGATTTTATTTCCCCATATGACATCATAGTTTTGTATGATTGCGCTGATTATGATAATCACATTTTTCTGTAACATTGATGAGTACGCTAATCTCTATTTGAATAATTTCTTCCAGCTCGGTGTGAATGGATACTCGTTCGCGGTTACAAATAACGGATACATCCTCTTCCATCCGGATTTGAGATATCTTCATACCGATGGGAGTGTCAAACCGAATTACAACAGTGTGGATTTATCCGAAGTTGAATTATCCGATACTGAAGATGTGGTAAGAAGTTAAGAACTTCATGATTTGATTTCATTTGTAACTTGATCTCCTTTTAATCATAATAACTTAATGCAATATAGCACTGCAGAATAATAGAGGTGGAGCCTTTAACAATTTGGTGTTGGACGTATTATTAATCATCAAGTTTCACAGATTTTTGGTGAAACACTGTCTTTACCAACACGGAAATCATTGTATCTTACAGTTTAATCTTCTCCTTTTTTGTGGTTAACTTAAAGCACTGATAAATCGTTTGTAATAAGATTTAAACAAAATTGTAGAAAGATTACCTTTCAAATGAAAATTGGTTTGCTTCATCTATAAGCTTCATGACTTTGTTAAGAAAAACATTGAATTAAAGTCAATAGAACCTAAAAAAAAAAGCAAGGCAGTATCAACTGGTAGTCACATAATTTTATACTCGTACATAAATATCGTTTTTCAAGATTTGTTGTGATTGTAATGTATAAAATAAACAAATTCCCCAATATTATTATTTTCACACCAATGGCTACCATAGTCATTAAGTTGATGTTAAAGTGTCACCACATCAATCGCTTATTCTTTAATCAGGACACCCAGCCGAGATCTTCACAACTAGTTACGCCGATGGAGGTGACAATTTGAATGCCAAATTTTGAGTATTTTTGTATGGGTCGAGTACAGCATGCGAACTTGATTAACTGAAATAGTACTAACACTCCAAGGGTATTTTGATATACTAATTCTCAATGCCGATTTAGGGGGTTACCCGTAGGGATTACCAATAGCTGGATGTGCTTGACAACTTCTGTTCATTATGCGCACAACTTCAGAAATTCGCTAGACGAGCTAGTTACCTAAATCATTCACCACTTTTCATTTAAACTTTATAGAGTCTTATCCTTCTCCTTTTTCCAAAACAAACGACGGGATCAGGTATTGCAAAAACACAAGCACACAATCGCACCTTTTCGACTCTTTCATCATTCGCACCCTGATTTCCAATTCGCACTTAAATAAGAAGTTGGGCAGGATATTCACTTTCATCATTGCCTCGTTTAGTCACTTTTAAGAAAATTGGTGGGCATTTTGTCCTTATTCATAGCATTCTTCTTTCATCACAGTCTATGAATTAGAGCTTCAAATTGCCGACAGATCTTTTCTGATTCGAATAACATTCCATTTTGTGTCCAGATGCCTTTCAAATCTTTTGACTTTAAGTTTGCCTAAAATGCAGGAGTATTTAGAAACTTATCACTGCATGGTTTTATCCATAACATTCCTGTAAGAAAATAAGAACTCTTAATAAATGCACTTTATTATCTTACTTGAATAAAGGGTAATCTCTAATCTAACACAAAATACATTTGATACGTTTAGAAGTGGGAATAACTTAGACAAATTTTGTGCTGAGATTCTTCAACTCATTCCATAAGCCCAATAGTGGTAAATAATGTATATCAGAAAATGTGAGTGAAATACTAATGTCTAACACAATCAATGTTCTTGTTCCTTCCATAGCCTTGATGCTAAGATTATTAACCAAACTTTGACAATCTAGGTTAACACAATTATATAAGTCTATGCTCGTCTGTCTCTACATGTATTCAATGCAAATATTAATCCATTTTAGCCTAACTCATTATCAGCTTAGTCGTTTTCATATGACACGAGTTAACTTAACAGAGCTGGCAAACATTGATCGACTCCCTAACAGACGAATACTGTGTCCACTGGAAGATTATATAATCCACTTCTTGCTGTTCGTTCGTTACTCTGTATATAACAGTTATTATAATAATACACTATTGAACACATATATATCATTAACCGAAATATAATAAACTATATGCATAATGTTTTACGTTTCCTTAGTTTAGTAAACTTATTATTACTGTGTACTCAAGTAGGAGTATCCATTTAGCACGTACCTGCGAATTATTCTTAAACAACATACATTGGAACAATTTTCACAACATTTCCTCGAGATGATAAACCATTTTTACGACTTTGCTGTACTCTAGCACCTTACGTGTGCATAGCTAATTTGCCAAATAGAAATGATTCATCATACTAATGCATGCTCGTTGAAATCTCAGTCGAAAACAACAATTGTTGTTCGTCCTTACATTCACGATTCGGGCTTTTAAATTTGTTAATTCATCACTAGAAATTACTTTTCTCTCTTTGAATGGTTTCATATAGTGTGCCTGAATTAACGTTATCATGTGATTACAATACGACACGCATAATATTTGCGACAGGCAATGAACATGAATTATGCTGATAGTTGAATAGAGTACCTAATTCTAACTGTGCCAAAGTTATGTCAGAATGACAAACGCCATTAGAGTGGATGTATGGTGAATGTATGAACAATGATTACAATACATGTAATATAATAATATTTACATGTACTTGTATTGTAATATAACGCGCTTAATGTATAACAAATAACTCCTCAGTATAGTCCGGAATTGTCACTATTCGTGGTTTACGTGTGTTTCATTGACACTTGAAACAGTTGTAAGTGCAGTGTTGCTCGTTTATATACATATATATATATATATATATGTATATATATATATATATATGTATATATATATTTTAAGAGTTCTGTATTTCAAGAAGGAATACAATTATCTTGAATCCTACGTTTGAATTATAACTATATTCAGAAACGAACTGAACCTCAAAATTTGAACACGAATGTGGCGCATGAGGTTTACCATTGACGTTTTAATAGGACCAAAGAGGTACTTTGCTTTCCACCTTGATTTATCATAGGTGCAGGCACGTAGCCAGAGTTCGATGTTTTTTTTTTTTTTTTTGGGGGGGGGGCACATACATGTAATCGATCGAGGTAAAAAAAAAGGGTCTAAAAAAGTTCAACCGATCTTGGAATTTTTTTGGGGCCCCGTGCCCCCCCCCCCGTGGCTACGTGCCTGCATAGGTGGTCAATTACTTGTAGCTAAAGTCAAGGGCATCGCTTGAACATTTTGAATGGGCCACGTCGGATCACAATGGGCGACAAATAAGTTGAGATAATTTCAAAGAAAGAAACCAAAATTGCCATTTTACAAAATATTTCTGAAGATGGTCAAACTTTTCAATAATATTATATGGAATATGCCGACGTCAGGCAGGGTGAATTTTAACAAGCTCAAAGCCCATCCAGGAGACGTTCTAGACAAATCCCCCCCCCCCCTCCACTCTTTAACCCCCTCCCTTCACCCTCACCTCCCCCCTGATCCGCTATTGCATGAGCCCATCCTCATGCACCTACCGTCGCCCGTGTTAGGCTTGCCATTATTAGCATTTTGGGGTGTTGGTTATCCGCTGGGAGGCATGGGGGCACTTAGTCCCCGCCCCCTTCTGTAAAAGCTGTTAAAAATGTGTCAAAACGTCCAAAGAATTTTGGATCCCCTACTCTGAGGAGTAAAAAATTAATATTCTTTTAATTGTAGAAATAAAAGATAAAGAATAAAACGAACATTATCTAGTGTAATATTTTGTTCAATTCACACAATTCAAATAATTTGATTTCCATAACTCAATCAAATTATTTAAAAAAATGCTTACATAGGAATGAATATCAAATTAAATATGCAATAAAGCATTAACAAATTGTAATTATTTCTAAATAGGACAATCTTAAATGTCTTCTTCCATAATCATTTGCGTGTTACATAACGCATGCAGTGTGAAATTTGCCTTGATAATTTTTTTTTCTCGATAAATTTGCTCTAATTGACGAATGTTTCATCGGTTTTTATTTTCTTGGTTAACTTGGTTTGCTACTCTTAAAATTCATACTCAGTTTCGTCAAATCCCTTTACATTCTGAATGAATATCTTGAACCATAGATGTTCATTTGGCTCAAGTCATGAAAGACTTTGTTACTAAATGGCAGATCTTTCTTGCCTTTTTGATAAAATATGGAGTAATTTTTGCATTCTTATCTTCCCCATTCCCTCCCTGTAACTAGCTCCGTAATTCATTGGTTGACCGGGATACAGGCGGCGTTACCATGGAGATTAAGTACATGTTCGATGAGATGGTAAGGTTCCGCTATGATCGTCTTTACAATTTCATTATCAGCCGTAGCTATCAAGAGACATACTTTCTGAGTATCAATGGAGGTGATTCGTTTTACATGTTGTGAAAGTAGAAATAGGAACATTTCTGTGTTCATCGAGGTTTTCACGATATCCCGAACAGTAGGTTTGTGAACAAAAATTGTCTATTTTATTTCAAAGATTCAAGCTCGATAAAATATGTTCAAATTACCTGTCCACTTATAATATTACATTTGATAAAATCTTGAAAGTCGAAGATTATAATTTTGGTTAATGATATGAATTATTTAAACAAAAATTGAATGTCGAGTAAAGACAGAGAAAAAAAAAGGGGGGGGGGAGAGAGAAAATCACAAAGTTTTTAAGTATATTTATAAATTTGTTATGTTATTCTATATTTTATCCTTTTCAGAAAAGAGTCAGCATTCGCCGTAGCAAATATTACTTCACATTTTTATTCGAAACACCCTACAGGTAAGAAATCTAAACTATGTTGTCTTAAAAGTGAATTCACACAAGTTGTCGTTTTCAAGTAATGAAGTTTATAAAATAAAAAATAAATTATTTGGTATAAATAGAGTTATGAAACGGACAAATCAATAACGGACCTTCACATATGTATATATAATTCGTGGGCAAAGCATTTTCTTTTCTCTTTAATCATTAATGAATGTAAAACCATTTTGTTTGTTGTGGATGTAATAAATCCTTTTTCATTTTAACAATAATTTTCTATTTTGTTTCTTTCTAGCTTGGGTATCTCTCTCCCTGAGGCTTACGCTAGTAAACATCTGAAAACTCCAGCTACGTTTGACATGGAATCTTCAGACAACTATTCAAGTGCAGATGTATGCGAAATACAACAAGGTTAGCAATAGCATGCTGAAATTGAAATTCTCTAAGTGAAAATTATATTATCCTGTGAAGCTTATGAGAAAAACCTTTTGTAAGGAAGTAAGCATATCAATTTTGGAATTAAAGACTCGATGTTATTCCATGGTGAATTCTTAAAATTACTGCCATCTAAATTTATTTGCCAAAGATTGAAAGTAAATTATTTAATAAATTATCAAAGATAATTTGTGATCAAATGTAACCTGTGTTGTCTTTACAGCTGCTAGACTTTTATTTGGAGACGGAACACTGGGGACAACAATTATTGCCAATTGGTAAGCAAAACCAGAGTTTTTATTTCAATCAGTTTTACATTAATGATTATGAAAGAGGTTTCTTGAATAGCAGTCTAATTGACTTCTGATGGATATGTTATGCCTCATAATATGTTACGTTTAGTGAACTAACATGAGCAGTGTAGATAGATTACAATTTATAGTTAACAACTGAATTATTCATACTCTTTCCCAATTTTGTCATTTTGTAAGTATGTAAAAAATAGATTTGTCCCAAATTATGTTTCTTGTAAATGTGACATATCAATGATTACATCTAAACGTATTCAACAAAGGCCCTCATTCATTCGGTTTAACTTTCATTCTTGAGTTACGTAAAACATACAAAAAATATCAAACTTACAAGGGGTTTGAATAATTCTGTTGTTAACTGTTTGTTTGGATGTTGTGATATCGATTTCAAGCATTTCCCGAATTAAATTTTTTCGCTACCGTTTATTCGCTTTAAACTAATTTTCTCTTTGTCTAAGGCCGCGTTCATGCTTGATTTTGACGGCCAGAATCAGGCATCTGTTACGTGTTTAGTTTAAAACACGCTTGCGTTCATGCTCACTTTTGTAGAATCACCGAAAAACGGCGATCACGAACGCCGATCGTAAACTCACAAAAAGATGCGTTTACAATTGTAAACGCGTTTAAATGGGGTCAACGCACTGACCTCTAGTGGGTCTACGTAGCATGCACAGTGAAGGTCACACAATGCCACACAAGGAGAATTGCCTGGATGAGCCAGAAAAGTAAGCATGAACAGCTACACCGTGGAACTGCGATCACGATGAGCGTTTACGATGAGCGTTTCAGATCGCTCATTCTACCTTCAAAATCAAGCATGAACGCGCCCTTAAAAGGCATTTTACCAGGAGTGGCGTCAAACTTAATGAAACAAAACTGTTTTATCACTATTTCATTATGGCAAACATACAGTATTTTCCAGTCTCTCCAAAATATCTAAATAGGCAACTACGTATCGGTGTTCAGATCAAATTAGATCTAATTTATACTTCATATTCTTTTGTTTTTGACATCCACCTATCTATATATTCAATGAATAATATACAAAGCATTATACTGTATATCATAAATGAATATATAAATTATAAAATAGATTTATAAATATTTTATGTTATAGATACTGTAGCGACTGTCAAATGCTGATCCATTTTACAAATACCTTTTTTGATGGTGTTTTTGGTAAAGCGTACAAAGAAAAAATATAGGCTTGCTATACAAAATATGAGCAAGGAACTCCCATTTGTCCCATACCGTATATGCAACGAATCGATTTTCATTTCCAGCAATATGGCAAAATGAGCTTTTTAAATTTAATTGTTTTACACTTCTTCTATCAGGTTATACTGTAAGATCAATTACAGTTCTTCTGAGCGATACGAGGGTGAGGAGCATGTCGCTAGATTCCTTGAAGATGCGGCTAAAAGAGGTGGCAAACTGAGCCCTACTTGTGAGTACTCACACATTGAGGATTGTAGAAATTTACTTCAGATAACAAGTCGATAACACTGTATATAGACTTTTAATGCAGACAAAATTAAGGCTGTGATATTTAAGAAGGATAAACGAAACTCCATGAGAGCAATAATTTCGACAGGAAAGCTTTTCTCTGGGCATTTATTCTAAAGTTATATTTAGTATAGTAATAATAACAATAATAATAATACTCAAACGTTTTTGGATAGCGTATGCGTATAGGTATAATTGCATGTCTCTATATTATGCGCTTTATAGAACAGAATATAGAAGGAGTTGAAATGGAGCACTGGGTTCATAATTGATATTTTGATAAGATTCAGAACTTGGGTCATATTATTAAAATTAAATTAGTGAAGTTAGCTTAATTTGTCATTAACTTACATTGGATGTTCCTTTTTTCCATAGGTGACACTGTGATGGTGAACCACCTAATCTTTGATGCTAATGTCACTCGCTTTATGCCGGATTACTGGAAATTGGTTTACGGTGAAGCGCTTCCAAGGTGATCAAATAATAAGTTTAATGCCGTTTTTAATGAATCCAAAAAACTATAAATATATTACAGAAGATGAACTTCATAATAAATAAATATATTGTAAGTTGCAACAAGCGAAAAATAGCCCTAAAAAAAAAAAAAAAAATACAATTATTTTCTAGATGTATTCGTTAGAGAGGAAAGTGTTTGGTGAAATTCATTTGACCATCTTTGTTGACAACATTATCTGATGGCGTAATAATTTTCTACAATTCCTATAAGTGATGCAAATACATTTAATGTTCTGTTTATTGTTCTTTCTCGTTTAACGAACCAGTTCTCATTGTTTGTGAAAAGTGACAAAGAAATCAATGTTTCTATTTCAAACTTTCCGACCATAGCACCGTGGACACCACCATGTTCACCACCTTATCAACCAACGAATCCGATTCAGATGCAATCTCTAGCATCCAGGACATCTTAGCCCAGATTGATGAGTATTGCTCTCCCGGAGGACAGGGGTACACCACGGCCACACCCCATAATAAGACAGAGGATTCTGAGGATGGAGACGTACTGACTACAGAAGATAGTGGCACGCATCCTACAGAAGCACCCAACATGCGTTACACCACATCGCTCTTTGGAACAACGGAAGATGTTCCATACGTGGAATTCCCATACCTCGATCCAATAAGGTAACGGACGTTACAGTGGGATCTTAAGTTTAACGAGGAGCCAAGTTACTGAAAATATATTTTTGTTCCCATTTAGAACTTATTTTCATAATAAAATCAACTATTGATAAAGGATTGATACAACTTACATAATACCATGAGTGTTCATATACTATTTATTTCCTTTAGACATGACTTTTGTATTTTTTCCCCCTTTTTTTAGTCACCTTAATAATTATCAATCTCAATAAATTCTAAGAAGATAACCGTTGTCAGCTTGCCATATGATATCAATCTAAATCTCATGCAGATTCTAAGTTTGTATCAATGACCTTTCCCCTTGCAGAGACGGTGTGGTCCTGTCCTTTCTTGGTACATACGGAGGCCTAACACGGATATACCACAATCCAAACATGTACTATCCATTTTCGTAAGTCTTATGTCAGTTGTTTCGCATTAATCTTACAAACAAGAAAGAAATTAAAGATATGACACGATTCAGTAATAATTGTGAGCACTATTCGTTGTCTGCTATCTTTTATCAATCACATATACTTGATTCCTTTATTCTTGTGAGAACTGTAATAAAAAGCTTTTTGCCATATTTTCGAAAGAGAGATCGATGGCTAATTCATCCGTGTTATTGTGTGCGCTTTGGAAAGTGAAGCGAACTAATGACTAATACCCTAAACACCGAGCTGCTCCAATCATGGAGTCTCTACTACATTTATGACGGAGGCAACAAAGAGACACCAACCTCGACACTTTTTGCCGACTGAATTTGTTTTCTTCCTCCTTTTATCAAGCTTCTTCTAAGTTTATTAGCTCTCAGGAACACCCCCGTCAAAGTTAAAAGAAAATGTGGAAAACAAATATGAATACTTTCTCTGGGGGAAATTCTGGTTCAGAGACAAGAGCCCGTCAGTTTAATAACATGTATGTGATTCGCTATGTGTACTGCATGTCAAGAAATTTTAATGAGACATTTTTGAGTTCACACCCCATTTTTAATTTTATTTCACATGATTGTGCCTTATTCACTAATATTCAACTCAACTTATGATTATGTTTCTGTCAGGGATTTTTCCAACAAAGAGGAACAAAGCACAATCGAGGAGGATTACTTTAGGCGACCAGTAGATGAAATCAACGAGGGATTTATTTATTCTGTCCCGTTTGATTCGGAGTTAGGTAAGTAAAACTGCATTCAGATGAAAAACAGAATAATTGAGTGCATGATACTTTTAAATTTTCCAAGATTTATTGCTATTCCAAGCTATTTTGTATTATATCTGATCAACCAAATTTATACCTTACTAGAACATGGAGACCGAATATAAGTTAAATGATACATGTACCTTTGATGTTAATATTTTAATTACTTCTTGGGACGCCAAAAGGATAGAGTAACTTCAACATGCCCATGTTTTGTTTCTATTTCAACACAAGTGGACAAACTGTATACATTTTGACAATATATTATTATACTTTATTTTCTCTAATTTACAGAATATAATTTTGATCCTTTGGTGACAGCAAGCACAGCAATACGTGCTACCAAGGATGGGTCTTCATTTGTTACAGCGGGTAAGGTTTTACTCAGTCTGTTTACTTTGGGTGTGACGACGTGTGCATATGTGGGTGTGATTGGCGATGTATCGTGTGTGTGCGTTTGTGTGTGGGTGTGGGTGTGATTGGCGATGTATTGTATGTGTGTATGTGTGTGTGTGCGTGTGTGGGTGTGATTGGCGATGTATTGTGTGTGGGCGTTTGTGTGTGGGTGTGGGTGTGGGTGTGATTAGCGATGTATTGTGTGTGCGTTTGTGTGTGGGTGTGCGTGTATATGTGATTGGAGATGTATTGTGTGTGCGTTTGAGTGTGAGTGTGGGTGTGATTGGCGATGTATTGTGTGTGAATTTGTGTGGGGGTGTGGGTGTGGGTGTGGGGGAGAGGGGGGGGGGGGGCTGACGGGTCCAGTCACAATTTAGAACGTGCAATCTTGATTTCAACATTGAGACATTAACATACCTCAATGAGGTTGAAAGTCTCCATTTGAACCATATCCGTATATTATTCCCTTCTCCTATCTTTAGCTGCTGGCTACCAATTTTTGGAGAGTGCCTTACAGGATTTATTTTTCAACATTACACGCCATCACGTAAGTCCAAATTACTTCTCATTTTGTAATCTTCTACAAGTAGCTTTTCAAATAACCATCTTTGAAAGGATTAAATGTTTAGAATATAGGCATAAAAATCAAACAAAATGTAAATGTAATGCATCTGAATTGCCTCTAGTTCTGACAACCTTTTGCCACTTCTATCTCTTGTACATTAAATCTCATTGTATGTTTTATGTCATTGATGTAAACTTGTTGAATTAAGATTATGCTTTTTGCTTTGTCTATACAGGACGAAGAGGACTGCGGCTACGACTGCACCCCGTCATGTTTCAATGACGTAAGCAATATATTCCTAAATTACTGCTATATTCGTCAGTGGTATATGGAAGTATTTTAAATATTGTGTACATGTGATTTTGATGTAAATCTTTTTGTATAACTCTTGCTTCCGCAACGCTGTGTTATAAAAGTACATTAGTTAGTGGTTATCGGCTAAAATTGCAAATGTAGCAATATAGCCTGGATGTTGCGTGCTCCATGTTCACTTTTTCTATATTATTGTCAGTATTTGAATGGCATGTATACCGAAATGATAAAACAGACATAGGTATAATTTTCTCCGCCCTTTATAGTTTTATGTGTGTTTTCAAGAGGGGGACACTAAAACAATCTGACTTAGTGTAGAAAGCATACTGTAGGTAAAACAGAATTTAAACCAGAATTAAGAAAACATAAAACAAAAACATGAATTGATGTAAAAACTGAACATTTTACATTAGCTAACGATATTTCTCCGTCTTGGTTTGAATTCCTATTACTGCAGAGTGTAGATTGCTTCCTCATCGATAACCATGGTTACATTGTAGTTTCAAAGGACCAATCACAGGTAAGTAGGACCTCATTATTAATGTTTAGCTCTTCTGCCTTATCTATACTATGTTCATAATGTAACCTTATTAGTGAAAAGACGGTGCATCTTCGTTGCAAACATGAATGTGGTCAAGTTAGTAAAAAAATGAATTATAAAGTTGGCAAATATTATGATAGCTATCGTTGCAGCTTTCATTAAAAAATAAAAAATAAATAAATTGAAGCGAAAATATAATTAATTTAATTTGGGTATGTAAAATAGATTATTTATCATACCATGTGCGTGGAAAAGGTTATCATTCACTGACAATTTATTGGTGAAGTATCAAAATGATCTTTTTAAATCCTCAGGTGGGATCACATTTTGCCTCGCATTCACAGAACATAAGATTGTTCGACAAGCTTATCAACGATGACATATTCAGGGAGTAAGTAACCTTTGTTTCCTCTCGTGTTTCCGTGTCAACAAATTTGTTTGTTGTTTGAGGATGGGGTTTCGTTCGCACATAGAAACCCAGTATTGTCTTGTGTGCACCGCTCTCGCTTTCCTCCACTTTTCAATAACTAGTAACAGTTTATTTACTTGTTGAATGACTATTGCCAGCGTGCCCTTATGGTAATAAAATGCCTATTGGATATGATTTCTAGATACAAAATAACATAATACATTTATAAATATGGTTTCATAATTCGTGAAATCATGCTCATGATAATGATATTTAAAATCACCTTATAATCTGTAATATCATCTATCAGTTATGCTATGGACCAGTATACGCATATATAGATTTATTTAAATCATCGACACGCCTTAGATTGAGGTGCAGTATAGCGGCAACATAAGCAAGCATACTTTAATCACCTTAATAACTTATGTATTTTTTTCATTTCTGTGCAGAGTAAAAGTGGTTGATTATCAAGGAATGTGTGGCCGTGATATCATAGTCAGTGCTGCCCCAACGCTGCACAATGTGAGTTTCTCAGTGTAACTTTATACCGATATGATCTCATTCAAAAATTAGACGTTATCGTAAACCATGATAAGAATGAGAAATATTCTCCCTCTATGTTAAGTAAAATTGTATTAGAGGGAAAATTACGATAGTACCAGCATTCAAAAGCAGGGGTGATGATCAAGTGTAAAGTCGTCTCCCCCCGGTCATGCATGTTTATTTGCTAGTTAAACTCTATTTTGTACATAATTATATCTTATATCATAATCGATGATTTATAACAGCAATACATTAGCTACGAAACTTCGTACCATCATTCTAAAACTCAATCAAATTTGAGATATATATTTGGTATCAATGTATGAAGATTGCAATTGCGACAACTCAGTACTTCTGGTTAATAGGATAAAGTAAATTCCATAGTTATATCTCATTGTTCCTTTTATGATTATTCTTTCCAGACATTATCAAATATTCTGTCAATGTTCACCTGGTTGGCCAATCAATTCACAGTGTAAGTATGATGATGTGCTCTCTTATTGGATTAACAATCACAGTAAAGAAGTTCTTTGAATGAATAATAATGAAAATTAGAAAATGTATATTGTTGTTAAAGATAAAAGTGTTATACCCACGGTATTTTAACTCTATTATTACTGTTTTCACGAGGACCCTGTAAATCTATCATATTCTGTTGTATATCATATCATGCTATTCACGATGATGAATAGTATCCAAGAATTAGTAACCTCTCTCGGCCTGTCTACAGTCATGTACATGATATTCACGTTGTCCAATTTATTTTTCATTTTCATTCATAAAATCAATTTTCTTTATTTCATGAAAATTCATAAAATCAATTTTCTTTATTTCATATTTATGATTGAAATATATTACTAAATTATAAATATATATATATTTATTTTCTTTGTCATCAGCTTCCTAAGCCATATCAGTGTGTACGATTGGTTGGTATCTACATTATCGCCTGTAGGTAGGTATTCATTTAAATTCTTCGTAAGGAATATGTTTTACATAACTATTATTTATTACTTTATTTTTAGTCAAGTGTAAAAAATTAAAAGAAGATATATTTCAATGAAATTGACATGTTTCTTTGCAGGATAAAGCTCACAATTTATGGCTTTTTTCAGTGCGCTGGGAACATTTTTGTGGTCTCAGACAACTTTAGTTACTCGTGGTAAAATTTAATGATTGATCTTATTGTTATTTACACGAAACTGTAGATCAAGCCTAATAGGACCATTGAAACATGTCCCACACAAAATTTTCTTCACAGAAATGTGCAATGACTGTTTGTATTCTGAGATGCTTTAAAATATGTTGGACAATTTCAAGAGCTCCACTTCGATTCATATCATCCAAAATTAATATTCAAAGAAGAAAACATAGAAGAAAATAATATAACTGTAACTTTTATTGAATATCTGATAAACCATGTATAGCACAGATATCATAGCGTCTTGTGTATGTCTTTATTTCCCCCCTTTTCTAGATGCATTAGCTGAGAGAGTATGGTATGAGCCCTGTGATCTCGAGTACTCATTTTATGTTGCGAATAAATCTGATAACTTCGTGGGAGGCCAACTATACGGTCACTTCCAAACTTACTGTGACGACTGCATCAAGTGAGTACCGGATAACATATCTTCATTATCAGACTTTATATTAGATAAGTATCTTGAATATTTGATGGTCGAAAAGAAGTTTAGAGGAAAGTTGTTCCCCTTTACATTACATGAATGTGTCGTTTATATTGATATCACTACGAAAACAAAAATTAAAATTCAACTTGAGACAGGTAAAATGTTCAAGCAAAAAATACTGACGTTGATAACATATCTGTTAATAATATAACAGTTATTTAATGTTGGATCGGTAGTAAATGTTGCTACTGATGCAAACAGAACAACAACAAAAACACGGTTGCTGTGTTATTCTACATACAGCCCACCTCCCGCACCACCCCTCAATTCTCAATCAAACATTTTACTTATATCATTTGTTTTGTCTTTGATTAAAATGTGGAGAATTCAACATTAAAATTTGTCAACAGATAAAAAAAATCTTTTTGTAGAAGCTCTCGCAGTAATCGACACAATGTTTGCTCTCTCTCTCTCTCTCTCTCTCTCTCTCTATCTATCTCTCCCTCCCTCTTTCTCCCTCCCCCTCTCTCTCTCTCTCTCCCCCCTCTCTCGCGCTCTCTCTCTCTCTCTCTCTCTTTCTTGAATCGCCACAGATCTTTCGGTGTGCAGCCAGTGCCTTATTCTAACCTCCTTCTAGTCATCCAGGACAGAGACTGTACATGCGAGCCTCAAAATAGCGTTCAACTGGACCCCATAGAGGTAGAATACAACGAAACAGCCTGGTGCCAAAAACTACGACAATTCAAGACAAGGAGGAGACCTGATACGTGCTTCAACTATGATAAAAAAGTATGTCTTGCTTTTTTATTTTACTAAACAAACTTTGAGGGGGAGGTGATTCTAATAGTTGCCTTTTCTTTAATGCCAGCTGCTTGTAACAAAAACAGGAATTATGATAAAATGGCACTTTTAACTCCATAAGCATAATACATGTAATAGGCAAATGAGTTATCCCCATCTGAAACTTTAAAAAAAAAATCAGTCCGTAAAGCAGTTGTTTCATCTTCGAAGAAGCAAATTTGTTGTTTTATGAAATTAGGAGCACGTTCCATAGTCCTTTATCTGGAACTGGTCATATCATATTGACATTTCCTTTTTACTATGGAGATGATGTTTAACCCTATCTTTCATCATTCTGATGCTTTTTTCATCACTGAGAACGATGTAATGTACCATTGTGTCGGTTCATTTACAGGGGTCTTAGTTGCCTCTGTATTTTGCTTAAATACATGTTTACGATATAACATTTTCGTGTTTGGTAATATAATTATGTACACGTTTTCCACAATACAGGAGGATTCTTCAGAGTGTGGGCGTGGCTTCTCAACCCAACCTTCCACCGTTCTCATTCTCACTGCTCTTGTTTTGACCGCATGGTGGCGTCACCATTAACTGTCTTTAGTTGGTCTCCAAAGGACAAATTTTGCCGTTATTCTTCTCTTGACATGTTTAATTTGGTGTGCGATTTTCATTCACGGTGCAGAAGCAATTTGAACAATAACATATTTCAAGCGGATGATGAATACTTCCAAGCTATATATTCAGATCCGAATTCAAGAGGATGGAAGAAGAAAAACCAATCCTTGATGATATTCTTCATACTTTACTTCTGTGCTGGGATGTTCTCTTGTGCAATTTATTGGACACTGAAATGATGAGCCCGTCAGCTCTCAAGGACTATAGTGTTGTGACAAAGAGGGTGAAAAGTGTTGTGACAGAGAGGGCGAAAAGAAAGCAGAATTCCTTATATTTATAAAAGGAAGAGCTTGGATTTCGGAATGTTTAATTATACTTCTTCCTCATAAACTATGAGCGGCGAGTGGTATATGGCTCTATATTATAATGAATGGCGTTTTATTAATTGATTTATTGCATATTTGAAATCATGGTGAAATCATTTCATAATGGAACAATTCATCTAGTTGGTATACCCAATGTCTTGATTGTCACAATAAAGGAAAGTTTACCATAGCCTTGTGACCGTTTGACATATAAAATATTTGAATCATTTTGACTATGTCATGAGTGATGTCTCATCATGACGAGTTCTACGTAGGAAGTTTATCAATTATAATATGCATTTTGGTTTTTGACTACATTTTTATATTAACGTGACATTAGTGCATTACAATGATTTTTTTATACTGGGTGAGCAACATTTGCTTTACGTTTTTCATATACGGTTTGTGCCTTTTTACATTTTGGAATGAATAATGTTTTACCTCTTGTATACTGACGAAGGATGAAGGATGAAAGGTTGGTGGTGGAGGCCTGTAAAAATTATAGTAATTATAAAAAAAATGGAACAAGAGCAATTACAAATATGTTATTTATCATAATTATTCATGTCGAGAAAGCGTCTCACTAATTATGTTTTGTTATTTTCCACCTGATGCAGGTATGGTCTTTTTTTCATGATTCAGCTGATCATTTAGCATGAGGCAATGTTAATGACGTTTTTAAAACAAACTGCCTGATTATTCTATTCACCTGATAGTGAGTTATAATTATGAAAGAATCGTTCAAGCCTATACGATTTCAGTTGCAGAATGTCTTTCAAGTGATAAAGTGCGTTATTTTGTTACACTTCGAATTGAAGCGAAATTACAATATATTTCTTTGCTTTTTGTCTCTAGATTTGTTTAATGTGTATCGAACTACCGCTGAAAGGGTAATGCACTTTTTAATTTTATTTAATCATAGCAGTATTCAGAAACGTGGATCGAGAAACGTGGATATTTTAATAATTTGAATAGGGAAAGTATGTATAATCAATTATCAACATCAATATGTAGGTGTAAAGTAATTTAATTGGAAATATTCGTATATTTGAATTATAAAATTGAACTTTATTCCTTTGAATCTTTTGGTTTCAGTAAATGGTTTATATTCAAATTCTTCTCCATCTCTCTCTCTCTCTCTTTTCATCTTTATATATCACTAATATTTTCCAACATTTTTGTTGAGCTCTTTAAAATATGAATTGAAGCAAATGCAGTATTGTGATATGCATTAAGCATAAGACTTGTTCAGTGTGTGCCATTTCTTGACATATAATGTGATTATGAAATTAGACTAGTGCTGGCAAATGCCAAACGTTTTCTAAAATGAGATGAAATTCAGGTAAAATCGATCAAAACCAAGTAACAAACCTACACGAATTAAAGGGAAAGTCATTAAAATCCATGATCACATAACGAAGATATATCGACTTTTTTATCGAAAATCAGCCGCCCCCCAAATGCAAATGCGTTACATGGGCAAAAAACGATCGCCAAAAAATAACCGATAGTATCGAAATTGTGACGTATGTTGCGAGCTGCCTTCTTATTTCGCAGACATTCACTTTCGCTCGCGGTACACTGTTATCGCACTGACACGACGAATCATGAATGAAAGTGAAAGCGAAAGTGAATGTCTCCGAAATAAGAAGGCAGCTCGCAACATACGTCACAATCGTTTCATGCCCATGTAACGCATTTGCATTTGGGGGGGGGGGCCGATTTTCGATAAAAAAGTCGATATATCTTCGTTATGTGATCATGGATTTTAATGAGACTTGTATCATTCTTCATGGTATTATTAGGTCTATATCGTCAGCTAAAGAAAATCCTGGGGTGGACTATCCCTTTAATCAACATGGTCAATGTCGATGATTTAAGTTTCCAAATTAAAATGTGGATAGCAAGGGAGCCGAACAACAACAACAACTGAAAACTGACGGGTGAAAAATAATTTCCATTCCCTGAAAAGGGGGATCGTCTTGTAGTAACAAAGTACGTAGTGTGCACTTTCCATGGGACCCCATAATAATAGGCCAAGCAAAATGAGAAAATATATGTTTCCCTGTGAAACACAATGAATACGATTTGAATTCAACAAAAAACACTTGGCCCGTACCACCTTAAAATTTTAAAAGATTTATCTGTTTTGAGGGCCTATTTTTTGTTACAATGGTGCTCTGTGGGGCTTCCAACCTCGTTTCGAACGTGTACTATCAGAGATACTTCTCGATTTGTATTTTCTCAGGCTGTAGAGCTAGAACAACAGTGCTTTTTTTGAAGATTTCCGAACGACGAACTGTTCCGACAATGAAATCTCTATCTAAATGGGGCGTGGACGTTTCCTATATTTTGTTCTTTCCCCGTATTCTTTGTGTCAATATCTGATCTATTTTATATTGTGCTTCCGATGAATTGCTATGAACTTTGTGTAAGGTATTTTGTTAGGTATGTACTTCGAAATATTATGTAAATGTACGGTTCTTGCTTTTAAATTTAACTACTGAATTACATGGTGGCAAACACCCTATAAACCACCAATTGGTGCATCACCTATGGAAATATACACGAACATTATATCTCTTATATTAGTCTGCATGATTATTATGACGAGATAATTTGTCTCGAGCTGAATTCTTATTGAAAGTGTTTGCGACCGTGTAAATCAGTATTGTATTATGTTACTACATGTACACTTATTGCAGTTATTAAATTATATGTATCAAGTTTTTTAATCAAACATGGAAATTATTGAACTGACTGGAAATATCAATGCCTTTTTTTTCTACAAAGTCACATTGAAAAAAAGTGTCACAAATTTGTATATGTACGTTATATCACGTTGGCATGCGTTTAATAGTAAAAATATTTGCACAAGTTCTTTCAAAGGACAAGAAATGTAACTACAAAAATTTCAAAAGTACAAGAAATACATCATACATGTCAACAAAAACAACTTCAATACCGTGGGAATTAAATTATTGACAAGATATCACCTTACTTTCACAACAAACGAGACAGGCAAGTGACGATTTTAAAACAAATGAGTTAAAGAGAAATTCTCGTTGGGCAAGAAACACAAATTCCACTTTCCATGAATACATCTACATTGTGAACCGTTTATGTCTATATAAATTCGTATACCAATTTATTGTTGAAAATGTACTGTATTATAAGCAATTACGCCTCCAAATATGGCGAAGCATTACTAGACCATTCTGAAGGAAGGGGGGGGGGGGGGGTGTCAGACCGAATTTGTCGACCAAAAAGCTGGCAATTTTTAATTCATGGGGGGAGGCGAGATGTCATATACTCATCTACCGACAACTCCAGCAATAAGTGTTCCTCGTCGTTCTCTGGTTACCTTTGATTCGTACTTACCACAATGTAAACTAAGATAAATGTTAATTACAAAAAAAAACATTATTCTCTACTAAAGAATTTATCTGTGAAATCTACAACTTAGACCTTCAACCTTGTGACAACGTAATCAGGAAATCGCTAGACGTCAATTCTTTGTAGCAAAGGTTGAGGTGACGCAAGGAATCATTTATAATGGTGTCACAAAATAATTTTTTAGAATTTATACATTGTTAGCTTTGGTAATTGTTGATTATTTCAATAAAATTATAAGCACATTAGGCTCTTGAAAATATGACCCTTAAACATGTTAAAACTAATACAAATTCTCCTTCGAATGAAGATGCAGACATTTCTACGGGCTTATATCTCAAACTGATCTCAAAATTCTGTAATGGATCGAGAGTAACGAGTGGATAAAAAAAAAGGAATCTTAATGCTTTCCGCCCAAACTCTGATGGCACTGGCATATAATGAACAGAATAATGACAATGTAAAAAAATGAATGAGAAAAAAGAAACAACAGGATACATGTATGTTTTAAGTAACACTAAACATATACTGTAACTAGCCATGCTAGTGAATTTGACTTATCAACCGCATATCCCTTTCAAGATCTCCAAAACTGCTACACAGTGGTTTTAAGTTGCTTTTATTTATAAAATTGTTTTATAATTCTTTTCAACGCTCAAAGCACTTTAACTTTCATCAAAAGCATGTTTTAATCTCTACTGAAACCGAAGTAACATGTCCACACATTACCCATATAGAGCAAAACAATGTCATATCGACTCTATACAGATAATTTCAAAACACAGTACCTTAAGTAGACTTAAAAAACAGGTCCAAAATAATACATGTTCTTCCAAGTTTCTAAAACTAAGGTTTATTTCAAAATGACATGTCACATAAATACTATAATTGTGGTCATCCTCATAACGCAATGATCTACAGCAGCCAATGCAAATAAAATATTTCAAACTAGTACATGTATATTATTTCTAAAAGAAACACATTTTTTAAAACAAAAACAGTAATACAGAATATTTGATGCCATAAAATGTTTATAATTCTGTAATGATAAAATTTAAAAATGAAATATTTCAACAGCATGATTTCATAGACATATATACAACAGAAAAAATGGAAAGATGAGGCAATCATGGAGATTTGAAATAACCAAGATCAACAAAATTCAGTCATGAAACTGAAAACAACATAAAATATAAAAAAACGATGTATATCATTACGAAAACAAAAGCAAAAGTCATATTTCTGTACGTGGGCAAATGGATACGGTAAGGCGATATTTATTTGGTCAATTTGTGCCATCTGACATCAAACGGTCCTCCTTGGCCCATGCAACCAAACCTATCGGATACCAGACCGCCATCGATGCCAATATCATCTGCTGACATCGTGTGCATGTATACCATGAACCTATGGAAGAGAGAGAGAGAGAGAGAGAGAAAGAAGGGGGAGAAAAAAGAAGAAGGGAGAGAGATCCATAATTTAATAAAATGAATATCAACAATGTTCAGAGATAATAGAGCAACAATGGAAATAAGAAAGGTATACCATAAAAAAAAAAATATCTTCAAAATTCACATCATCACATTTTTTTTAAAACCCTCTGAAATGGTATGTGTCTGCCTTCATTATACTACAGCTTCCTCTTTAAATGTTTTCATAAATCTGCAGCTGTCATCCAGTGGTTCAAAAAGATAATATTCCTTTGAAAATTTAAAATACATTAATTATCCCACAACAAAAACATTAACAAATATTCCTCTGATATCTAATCGACACGACCGTCATCGGAGTAGTCGTTTCTATAATTCTTTGTTTCTCTTTCGACCCACCTGGAAGAATCTTTAAGTTTAAGTTGTTCCTTGACGTAGTCCAAGACCTTTTGAGAGGTCTCTCTCCTGTGCTCTACATCTCCAAAGCCACGGGATGTACACAGTGAGACATACCCGGCAGGGTCAGTGGAGCCCCCACGAAACATGAACTGATTCGGCTGAATGTGGACAGTTATTTTCTGACAAAAAATAAGAGAACACAAATAAATCAATGATTGAATAAAGAAATAAAGAAATATGTATGAAATAATAAACAAATTCATTGATCATCAATCAAAAAAAGAAAAAAAGAAAGAGAGAAAAAAAGAAACATGGTAAAAATCAGTTAAAAAGTGTAGTATAAGAACCCACATGCGCTTTATAGATGGAGTAGGGTTCACTAATCAAATCACGATTTGTATGTGAATGTTCAAGTACACTTTTCTTTTTGAACACAAAAAGCAGTCAGGATCACCATTAACCCATTATTAAGTCAAACAAGGATTGACTTTGGTGAAGAAGAAAAAAAATTGATGTTTCCACCAGCTTCACTGTCAGGAGAGCGGAAAGTGTATATTGGAATGGAATGAGCCCTGGAAATGAGACAGATAATACTCTGATTGAAATTTGTCATTTTGGCTACCGGTAGTTAACATTTTGTGAATTACCAGTATTCCCAAGAGCTGATGTTCACATCACTGAATCAAATTTGAGGGCTTTACAACACTAAACACATGACTATGTCGATAGACAGCAAACAATACTTTAATATATTTATTTTTCTGACATGCACAATATAATCGACATTGTTAATATTGACCCTGAAGATTCTGTGTGCCTAGCTAGATAATTGTTTATTCAGGCCTACTCAAAGATAAGGAAATCCCTCTATAATCAAACTGAGTCATTTGTTTAAACGTGTCAAACATTATGACAACCCATTCCCAAAGTCTCTTCCTGTTAGTATTTCAGGTTGGCTTACAATCATTTCTGACGTTACACATCACAATACAATATTCCGTCTTGTACATGTAATTACTGTGCTTTAATTCTATTAAAATATTTGCCCTCATTAGTTATTACAATGGTTCCTCTGGCATAGGCTTACTTATATCTAGAGCCGTGACCCAGACAATTTAATTGGAGTCAGGCTCCTTTGTTTAAAATTATCGATTTTGCCAAAAATCACCAATGTACTTTAGCCACTGTGAATTGGTGATCATCTGATCATGCTGATTGTTACATCACACAGGTTGAAGGGTTGAACCATGTGGTGATGAGTGTGGTGAAAGTGAAAACTAAATTTGTCTTATTTCCAATCAAGTCAATGTTCTGTCATGGGAGGGGTAGAGAAAAGGTCAAGAAAAACAACAGGCTTCACTTTATCATGCTGTCAACATTAAAATTTAACCACACCCCCCCCCCCAAAAAAAAAAGAATATGGGTCACATCCCTAAACTATCACAGAGGAAACTATGTTGGCAATAGACAATAGTCGAGGGTATAATTGATTTTCAATACAATTCTCAATACCCTGGACCTTGAGAGCGGTTTCAACAATTGAAAAAGCATCGCTACCAGCTGTATTGTTGTTTACAGTTGTAGCATTCCTCTAAGCAGTAGAAAAGGGAAGGTGACTAAAAATGAAACAAATATGGAATTGTCGGTGTTATACAGCCCCCCCCCCCATATATAACACACCCATAATGGCCATATATATTACACACACACCAAATGATGGGGCTACGCATTGGCCAAGCTAGTTTTTATACCAAATAAATAAATAAAAATCTGAACACAAACAATTCCAAATTCAAGTAAAAAGAATAGTATGATTTCAGTCTGGTGATGGGTTCACAGCGACCAATCACTCATACATATTACGAGTTATTTGTAGAACATATTAATGATAGGATGCATATACATCATGCATGTAGATGTGGAAAATGGCCTTACCTCCTCTTCCCGATGCAGTCTGTCCGATAGTATGTGGGTGAGGCCTGTGGCAAATTCTTCCATTGTCGAGCTCATATCCACATTCGTTACAAATACTGCTAGCGGCATGATGACTTGTGGATAAACCAAAACTCAGGTATAACTATAAATACCGTATGAATATATAACGACTACGTGAGAAAATTTGTCTTTCAGTGATGGTATTTATTTTCGCAAGATGGAATGGAAAATCACTGGGTAAATCACTCGTCCTTTATAGTACTCGTATGTGAGGAAATGCACGTACATTGTGTATGCAAACACGGCTCTTGTGTTGTCATACCGTATCGTCACAGCTGATGCGCTGACGTCACGATAGTGTAGTCTTTATTACAACACTTATGGATTACTGTTCATCGAAGGACTTGAAGGGATTTCCGTCTTGAAACGTTTTATCTTTTCTATAATCTGTTATTAATTATTTTATCACTAGCTGACGAAAAAGAGATAGTTTATTAGTATATTTGGCATTTGACTAATGAAGCTGTTTACCTACAACTGCAAAGTCATAAATCATAATTCCTGTAAAAAAGCTAATCGTGCTACGTTGTTCCCTCAGGGACCATCGAGGTCAGGGTATCCTCGAGGTTAGTGGATGTCAAGATCGAAGGCTATCCCTGTGTTCTCGGGCGGATATAGCCTCTTGTCGATGCCCTCGCGCTGTTGGAGTCTCTAAATTCTCGCTACCCTAAATAGGTACGAAAATCTCGAAATTCGCGAGACGAGGTAATTTTCACTCTCTCGGGTCGTCACTACAACTTCCGGTATAGAGTCCCATCCCGCTGGCGCTAGCGCCTGTGTTCGCTGTGCAGAGTTTTCACGCACGCTAAAATCGATGCCAATCAGTGTATTTGGTACAGATTATAATATGCAATGGAAAGCTTCGGGCAGAATTAGTGACTTTAGCACAAAAGGCCGTTAAACTCTACCGTGAAAGAGAGGGTTGTGATCACGAACGCCTGCACAGGAAGCTGTAATGTCGAAAAGCTATCCCATAATGCAATGCGGATTTCAGGATTTTCCCCGGATCTCGGCAGAATCGCTATTTGGGGTAGCGAGAATTCTGACGAGCGAAGCGAGTCAGAGAAACCGAGGCGCTCGTCAGAATTTAGAGACTCCAACAGCGCGAGGGCATCGACAAGAGGCTAGGGCGGATAGGGAGTGGGAGGGGTGGTGTAGGTTTTCTGCAGGGAAGGGTATAGGGGGAATGAATTCCATTTATTTCTTAGATTCTAGGGCTTTAAAGGTACTATGTCCCATTTGCAGGCCATAAAATGAAAAAGTTAAATTCCAACTGCATTTGAAAGATAATACTTATTTAGAACTTCCTAAAAAATGTGGGGCTTGAAAATGTCTTCAAGTGGGAAAATAATGACTATTAGTTGTCAAATCGACTTTAGGTCTGTAGAGCACAAAGGTAATAGTCTTGATTTTCAGACAATTTGTACCGAATGGTCATACGTTTTATGCTGCGCAAAGATTCAATCAGTTTAATCTTGGCCATCACAAGAAGTGGGTTATTGATGTAGATAAATGCTTATGTACCCTTTACAACTCTTTTCATGTATGTTATTACCAAAGAAGAAAAAAAGCCAGTCAGTCACTCAATAGTGTCTGACAGTGAATAAACGGGTTCTTTGCATAATTTGAATACGAGGACACTGCTAACGTTTAAATTTCACAGATAGGACATACATGACATATTCATAATTCCTGCAAATTACAGAATTTGAGGTTGGCTGCAAAAGGGACATAGTACCTTTAACTCTCTTTTGATATTTCTCCTTCTTTAATTTAACAAAAAATAATAATTTGTTTTGTTTCCTCTCAGAAAAAGGTCTCTCCACACATATTATACATTTAATTTCAAGTTTCAAACGATTATAGTGTATTATCCCCCACATGATTGTGTTAATATAGTGCTGTTTACATATTTTTTTTTAATTCTAATTGTTCATATTGTATACTATTTCTTCGTGGTCACTAAAAACATCATGTGGAAAATTATAATTTGTATCTTCTGTTTCGAGTGGAAAAATCAAAATAATTATAAAAAACAAACAAAGGAAGAATCGATTTTAAAAATGAACAAAAACACCACACCATTTTTGCTAAATTAATGATATAACGCAGTCCACACAACCCGTCCAGACCATGTGCATTTCGAATTTCTTTTAAACTAAAGACAGACTGGGCAAAAACAAATATTGCTTTATAGGCAAATATCCAAAAGAGAGAGAGAGAGAGAGAGAGAGAGAGAGATAGAGAAAGAGAGAGAGAGAGAGAGAGAAAGAAAGAAACGACAGGCAAAAAGAAGAAGAAAAGGATTAATAATAATGAGAAGAAGGAGAAGTCAGAATAAGAAGAAGAAAAAGAGAAGAAGAAAAAGAGAAGAAGAAGGAGGAGGAGGAGGAGGAGGAGAGAAGAGGAAGAGAAGAAAAGGAACTGAACATCCAGCATAAACGGGTTGAGCATAATTATTATGACAGTACAAAAGTTGGAGTAAAGATGTATTTCGCGAGGAAACAGAAAAGTCACTCCACCTTGAACTTAAGATCTTGAAACTTGTTGATCTATCATGTCTAGCCTGCCTTGAAGTGCCTGTGACCTCAAATGAACTTAAGGTCGCGTGTGACCTACATTTCGCTGCGGTCAAGATTTGTTATTCGTCGGCGGTCAGCTTTCACCACCCCCCCCCCCCTCCCCCTCCCAACCACTAAGTTTTGGCCAGAGCAAAAGGCAGACGCTGTACATTTGCAGAACCAAGCAAGGGGTTCTCCTTGGCAGAACGTGATATGTTTTTGGATTAGCCAAGGTCTCCTGGATTAGCCTAAATTCACACAGTAATTTTGTAAACGATGTAGGCCCGACATCTTCGTATAATTTCTCTCGTTTCCCCCTGTCTTTATTTCTAAATTTCTTCCCTGTCTCTTTTCGACTGCAATCTAACTTCTATGTTCATCTTTTTTTCTTCTGGTAGCCCGACTACCCCGTGTTGCTTTGCCCAGTCTCTCTAGCTCTCCCTCACAATGCGTGCTCTCTCTCTCTCTCTCCCCCCCCCTTCTCTTTGAATTTCTATCTTTATCTCTCTCCTCCTCTCTTTTACTCCCGCTACCCTACCCTTCTCATGTTCGTTTCTGCTCGCCATCATCTACATTCAAGCCCTTCTTCAACTGCAAAGTTCTACTTGATTTCTGCTAGACCGATATTGAATGTTCATTCTGTTTCATTTTCATGAGGACCCTGTCTTACGAGGTGTCGGGATTTTATCCAAATCAATTTCCAGTCTTCAAAGCAATCGCAAAAGAGTAATTAATTATTATTATCATAACGATTAAAGTCCAAGACAAGTTGCGATCGAATAGAACCAATGCTAGCGACCTGTACAATCTGCGAGCTTTTCTTCATTAACATTATTTTTTTTAATGTTGGGTAAACCAAAATTCTCGAAAGCCCTCAAAAAGGTCAACAATTTTAATAAGTGCTGGTTCCTATGCCCTGGCCCGCAATACCTTTCGACCTCCCTCGTTACCAACGAAATAGCATGTATTGATTTATAAATCGTTTGCAATCGAAAATAATTATATTACACGCTTTGTAAGATCATAGACATTTCATTTGATTTGAATCATTCTAAAATTACAGAAAAAATACAAATACATGTTGATTTCGAGTTGATATGGATTTAAACCGTTCCCCCTTCCCATGTTCCCCGGTTTATGAGTACGGTATAAAACAAGGGCGTTCATTATTTTATACAAATAGCGTGCAGTCTAGTCTGCATAGCTCAAGGGCATTTATTGTTTACTAAGTGTGTCGTAAGCAAGCAGTACATCAACAAACAATAACACAAGTGGGTTATAGGTCATTAACAACCTTTTTGATGAGTATAAAAAAACACAGAGCCAGGTAAATACAAATGCCAGAAGTACAAAACAATGCAAGAGGTAAAATGTAGCCTATTTACTTGTTTGCTATTAATGATAATATCCATTTTGTTTAAATGCTGACAAGGTAAACAAAACTCTTGGCATGATTCCTGTTTTCTTTGCAGCACCTCGTCATTAGTGAGCAGAATCAGACGACATTCCTCCGTCGATACAAATATCCTGACCTTCAGGTTGCTTCAAGAGTAAGAAGCAGTGGCGTACGCAGGATTTTTTCAAGGGGGGGGGGGTTAAAATCGGGCCCAAAATTTCGCAACGACTCAGCCGGCGGCCGGCCGGGGGGCTAATTTTTTTTTTTTTTGGTCTCGAAATTTGAAAATTTGACATTTTTTCATGTGGGGAGAGGGGGTAAGGTCACCTTTTTTAGGTCAGCCACTGGTAATTTTAATTTTTTTTTTTTTTTTTATTTTTTTATATTATTACAAAAACAAAATCAAAAACAAAAACAAAAAAATCTCAAAGAGGGGAGTTTTCCAAAAAAAAAATACATAAAACATACACATTAAAAAACTCAAGGGGGGGGGGGGGGGGGGTGTTACACCCTCAAATGTAATAACTCCACAAATGTAATAACGCCCACAAATGTAATAACACTTTACCCCACAAATGTAACAACACCCACAAATGTAATAACACTTTACCCACAAATGTAATAATTTCACCCACAAATGTAATAACCACTTTACCCACAAATGTAATAATTTTTAATCACCCACAAATGTAATAATGACTTTACCCACAAATGTAATAAATTTTAAGTGATATTTTGAATCACCCACAAATGTAATAATGACTTTACCCACAAATGTAATAAATTTGAAGGGATATTTTGTCGAATTTAAAACTAAAACCCTGTAATAAAAGTGTGTGTGTGTGTGTATTTGGTTTTTACAGACGTGTATCAATCAGATATGATTATTTACGTCTGGGGACCGACCTTTAAACGTCACCATCCGAAAGACGTGAATCAGTTTCGAACCTCGGTCCTCGGCTGAATCAGTTTGTAACTTCCACTGTTAGCTGGATTACAGGCGCACGCCCACAACGCCCACAAAGCTGGGTATAGCGCGCAGTCTTTGCTCCAGACCCGGTTATTTAAAAAAAAAAAAAAAAGTCTTCAAAACTAAGACCCCACCATCTTCCAAACTAAGACCCGGTAATAAGCATGGGTTTAGAGCGTAGTTTTTTCTTCCAGACCCGGTTATTTCAAAACTTTTTAAAAAATCTTCAAAACTAAGACCCCATCATCTCTATTCCTGTGGAAGAACATATTGTTGTTGTTTTAGTTTTAAGGGCGTGTGTCATTCAATTGTGAATATATAAGTATTGTGCGTAGTCCTTTCCTCCAGACCCGGTTTTTCAAAAGTTAAAAAACAAACAAAAAACAAAACAAAACAAAACAAAACAACAAAAAAACCTTTTAAACTAAGACCCCTCTATCTTCCACATTAAGACCCGGTAATAAAGCATGGGATTAGAACGTAGTCTTTACTTCAGACTCGGTTATTTAAAAAAAAAAAATCTTCAAACTAAGACCTCACCATCTCATTCCTGTGGAATAACATGGGTATAGAGCGTAGTCTTTCTTCCAGACCGGTTATTTCAAATGAAATATAAATTTAAACAAATCTTCGAAACTTAGACCCACCATCTTACTCCTCTTTTTTTTCATTTAAAAATAAATTACATTATATACCTCATTTTAAGATTCTTTACTAATCCTGTCTTCTGATTGGTTGAAAATGCAGTCATGTTCTTAACCATGGCCCGCTAATTGAAATTCATAGTCATTTTTTCCCGGCTCTACCGGTTTATATCCATTTTTCATAGCACTTCTTCCATGGCTTGTGAAACGTGACGTCATTTTGCTGCGATCCCCATTTTGGTTTACCCTGTTACCGTATAAGTTTCTTTTGTGCGATGACCGATGCGCAATACCGTTAACCGGTGTTTGAGTGCAATTCGATTTTGGTCGCTGCATTCAGGCGACGAATCTACCAATCCACGCAGCGCAGACGACCGATCGCCATTTTGTGTACTAGTCTCGATCGCAAAATACTGGGGTTTTTTGTAAATGGGTGAGTCAACATTTTCCTTTTTTTTCGGTATATAAAATATATATTGACTGCTTTTAATATTCGAGGCATAGTTGTTTCTATAGGGTCTCGGGGAAACTCACAACCTGCTATGACCGCC